>JANQDE010000208.1:115801-131796 GCA_037157785.1 Cephalotes varians
GTTTTATCGATGTGCAAAGTTTGGTTGTAATCGGTGAGTGACAGTTGGGTAGTGTTACTTGTGAGAATTGTAAGCCGACAGTCGTTCTGCATGTCGTCGCGTCTTTTGTTGTGTATGCGCTATATCGTGAATTGTCGTAATTGTCGTGTATTGTTCGGGTCGCGGGTTTCGCCGTTCGCGTGTATCGTATCGCTTTGTTCCGAGCAGACAACCCGCGAGCTAACACATGGAGGGACGTATCGTATCACCTCACGTTTAAGTATCGTCTTTGGCGCATTGTGTTGCGAGTGATGTTCGGAGGTTTCGAGGAAGTATCGGGGTTCTGAGTATTGGCAAATCCGCCAATACTTCCGAGGTTCGGTATCGCTCTCCGCGAGACTGTTAGTGCTGTTCGAACCGTGTCTCGGCAAAGATCGTAACCACCGCGAAATCACGTCGGAGTAAGATAAGAAAGCGTGAGATTTTGCAATGTATCTTAGAGCGAATCGTGTCAAGTTGGGACCGCGCGGGCTGCGTCGCTTATTGTATCGTTTGGTGCGAATACACGGCTCGCGAATAGCCATCCCTGGCGACACCTCTTGTCGCGTCCCTTTCGATATTTCGTTTCGTTTAAGTGTTCGAGTCGCGTTTTTGATGCGTTATGTCGATTTCACCGACCGCGAGTCGGCAATAAGTTAAGTGTTGCGTGCGGAGTAGCGACGGGCAATCAAGAGTAATCTTTACATTCGGAGAATATCACGTGGAGAATATCATGTCGAGTCTGAGCGTTTAGTCGAAGTCGCGTGTACGACTCTTTGCAAAGTCTATGTTATTCTATGCTTTATATTTCTTTTATTTTTCTTTCTGTTAAATATATTTACTATCTTTTATTCTACTGAATTCTATGCTGTGATTATATGTCTTGCCTTTTCTCAGGCCTTGCCGACCGAATTAAAAGAATCATCCCCCCCTTTGCCAAATACTGAGTGAAGAGCGGTCGGACTAATTTTGAGATTAATGAAATATATTAGAGTGGCGCGATTACTCGCGCCTGGCGCCCATTTTCTTAAGTATTGTTGTTACGTATTGGATCGTTCTTTTTGTCGCGTATCGTCTCGTTCCTTTCATCGCGTATTATACTGTCTTCGTCATCGTGTATCGTCTCGTTCGTGTCATCGCGTATTACATAGTTTTCCTCGTCGTGTATCGTTTTATCATTGCTCTCATGTATAGTCGCATCTTTACCCTCATGTGTAGTCACATCTTTACCCTCATGTATAGTCGCGTCTTTACTAGTGAATTCCTTTAAGTAGCGCGTATCGTCCAGATTTCGTTTCGCGTATCGTCACATTCCGATTAATAAGCTCCTTAGATCGTTATGTATCGTATCGATCTTACGATTTATAATTGTGGACGGGCTCTCTCGGGATTCGGCGATTCCAGAGTCTACCCCGTCGCACTGTGGGACAGAATCCCGAAAAACTGATAAAAAGTCGATTTTGGAATTTCAGTAAAATATGTATGTCATTGTCATCTCAATACATCAAAGTAGGTCGGATTTAAATTTTATAATATTTAGCCAAGTACTTTTATTTTGGCAGAGCTATCAATATAAGAGTAAGCTTTAAACCGGGTGAACAGCATACATGTTATAAATACTACAAATTTCAAAATCAACAACTTATATCTTAAATTTTATTATTTATTGCTTTTTGGTATATATTTATAAATGTTCATTATTAATAATTATTTAATATTATGTAAATTAAAGTTCTGTGTATCGATTGAATTCAGTATTTTTACAATTTGCAAGTCAAAACTTGCTATCGATTGACTATAATCGGAGATACCGCTTTCTAATGAAATTTGCTTTACACCGATACATTCTTATATCATGTCCCTTTAAAAAAAACCTGCCACTTTTTGCCACTTCGGCTTCGACGAAATAGCCTATTCGATCGCAGCGCGCCGCGCACTGTCAGATTCCGGCCGCGAGCACCAAGGTGCTGTGGAGTGGAGGAACATGCACGAACACGGACGAACACTGACGAAGGCGATATTTATTTTCGTCAGCGCATCTTATTAAAGGCAGATTTTGAATTGATTGGATTTACTTTTGAATATTTTTTTTCACATTTAATAATCAGCTATGTCAACCTTATTTACCAAACGAGAAATTATTGAAAAATTTTTCATGAAACCTGGTATTGACGATAGAATTTCAGCGGTTGTAAATTATGTTTTGTCTAAGTTAGGAATGCATATTTCTAATATTAAGGATAATGAACTGCGGTAATTAAGAACATATGTATCTGCACTCTATATTAAGCATAAGGAAAAATGGAATGCGAATGGCGTGAAGAGAACAAAGACAAAGTATGAGTCCAAACATAAGGAATGGCTAGATTCTATTTTTTCTATTCCTAACATTTCAATAAAAAATGTTGCTTCTGATTCTGYTCCAGTTGTTGGTCGCCCATCTATTTCATTTCACGAGAAGTCCGATCGATCAAAAAGGCTAGAAGTCGCAGCTATTAGTAAAAAATATAACAACGATCCACTGAAATTATTAATGGCATGCCGCCATGCAGCAAGGATTTCAGGACAAAAAAATATAGCTGCAGTAGTAAAAGAAATTTTGAAAAGTTCTACAAATTCACAAAAAATGCTTTGTGAGCCAACACCAGTAATCATTAAGATGACTCCTCTAGAAGGATTGACGTACTTGCTAGATCGAAATATGTCCAAAGACGATTACATTAGTATGCGTTTGATTGTAAAGTCRAGAGGGGCAGATATTTTTCCAACGTATGCTGCAATTGCAACTGCAAAGGCGGAATGTAGACCGCCAAAAGAAGTTTTTAAAAAATCACAGATAATGTGGCAGAAGTTCCTTTGTAATCTCTATTAAACCACACGGCAGAAAGAATTGTACAACTACAAAAAGATATAATCATTGGAAGCATGGAAGCATGGAAAATAGTAAGACGACAGAACTTGAAGCCATTTTAATTTGTTCATGGGGATTTGATGGAAGTTCTGGGCATTCAGCGTATAAACAACGGTATTCAGATATGAGCGTGAGCAATACTAACGATGAAAATATTTTTGCTACTACGCTTATACCGTTACGTCTATCAACTTCGTCAAACATTATATTGTGGAATAATAGAGCCTCACAATCTGCAAGATTTTGTCGCCCTATTAATATTCAATATTGCACCGAATCAAAARATATTATCTTAAATCAAAAACAATGTATTGAAAATCAAATTGATAAACTGGAAGCGTTGGAAATCATATTAGACAGTTTAAAAATTGTAATTCATTTTTCATTGTTCATGACTTTAATAGATGGAAAAGTTTTGAATATAATAACAGGCACAAAGTCAATGCAATCTTGCCCTATCTGTCAAGCAACGCCAAAGCAATTTAATAATCTTGAGAATATTAAATGTGAAACAGAAATCTTTTTACCCAATCCGAAATCACTGCAATACGGAATTAGTCCTTTGCATTGTTGGATTCGATTTTTGGAGTGTTGTCTGCATATTTCGTACAGACTTAACGTTAAAGTATGGCAGATGAGAGGACAAGATCTTAAAGATGAATATGCGAGACGAAAAAAARAGATCCAAATGATCCTTTGGAATAAATTAGGGTTAAAAGTAGATAAGCCAAAAGCAGGAGGAAGTGGTACGAGTAATGATGGTAACACTGCTTGTAGGGCATTTCAAGATCCAAAACTGTTTTCTRAATGTCTTGGACTGGACTATACTTTTGTTTTTAATTTAAAAACCATTTTAATTRCTTTGTCATGCAAGTTTCCGATAAATAGCGTTCTTTTTAACAAACTATGCCTCGACACGGCTAAAATTTACGTATCTCACTACTCATGGTTTCCCATGCCATYATCGCTCYATAAAGTTCTTATTCACGGTGCTCAGATAATTGAAAATAGCATATTACCAGTGGGAATGCTTGGCGAGGAAGCTTCTGAAGCCCAGAATAAGCATTATAAATCATATAGAAATGAGCATTGTAGAAAACACGATCGTACAGCAAATTTACATGACATGTTTTGTAGATTAATGGACACATCGGATCCTATATCTTCTTCTAGTCTTAATCTGCGAATTCAAAAAAATAAAATGTTACAACTACCTACAGAAGTCCGAGATTTACTCATTGTGCCGGAAATAAGTATAAGTGTAAATACARATCACGAAGAGGAAGAAGACGACTTAACTGAACTTYCAGAAATATTCTCATCCTTGCAGGCCTTGAACGAAGTTATGTTATCAGATGAAGAAGTTGAGGAAAACTAATATCTAAAAAATATCTAAAAATACAAAAAAAAAATATAAAATATATGAAAAATAAAAAAAACAAGTAACTCAGCCACTATTAACGTGCTGGTCCCAAGCCCGGATAAGGAGGGAATGCGTTCAATTTTTACATTCATTATATTATTCTTTTCCATATTACACTATTTTTAGTAAGRTTRTTTAAGTGTAGAAGTTGTTATATTATAATTATAATTTTATGTTCCTATATTGGATCCACCATTCTGAATTTCAAAATTGTAGTATTATATTCAATATCAGCGAYCCCAAAAACCTCCAAATACCGAGTTTCATCYAAATCAAGTCACTTTTCGCATTTTGGTCCGCCATATTGAATCGGTCACTTTTTATTTCGAAATTTTGACATCAGAAATGGAATTAGCGATGCCGAAAACCTTATTTAAGTGTATCGGTGTTAGATATTTTCACATATTTTACGAGATATTAATTTTTGCCAGTTTTTCGGGATTCTGTCCCACTGTGCGTCGTCGCAATTGAAAAAATGCCAAATCTTACTTACTTACTCTTATTTTAACGAAAATACTCAAAATATTTATATTTTCGAAGTCTCAGATAAAAAGCAAATTTACAAAATTGTTATTAATGATATTACTATATATCTACCGAAAATGTGATTTAAAAGATTCACTACTGAGTGGCACTATATATTCGATATAATTTTGAATATTATAAATACGGCGTTGGATACGGTTTTTATTATTTGGTGAAGTTATTACAATGTCCATTATGTCTTCATCATCAGACCTACATCATAGTACATTCTAAATAATTGTATTTGCTATACATAATGCAATAATATCTCTATTTATGTCTAAAAAATTTTATTGCCAGTAAATTTTTAGTTAATTAAATATATAAACAAACATATATTACAAAAGACCTTTGTAAAATACTTTTGTGTCTTTATTAATTTTACCTGGATTTATCGTAAATTGCATAAAGTAAATCTCATTCAGAAACGTTTGTTTTTATCCCTTATTATTAAAGTTATACAAGACTAAATTAAAGCTGGATCCTCATGCACCGGCGCTTTGACATTGATGAGGAAACGGGTGATAGTAAATAGCAAGGAAAAGCAATGTTAAAACAACGCATTAGCCAATTAGCGCTCGGTGTCAAAGCACCGATGGCTGTATGAGAATCCAATCTAATTTTCCGAGGATCGTCGAAACGTTTCGGTACATTTCAGACCGGTCTATTTGACTAATGTTGACAACGATGGCTGCGTGCAGCAGAAAAAACAGTTTAGTAAGCGCTTTGCGCTGATTGGATTACATTTTTAGATCTAGAGGAATAGTCCTATCTCAATTTAGATCTAAAAGTATAATCCAATCAGTACAAAGCTGCTTTTTCTGCTAAACGCAACCATTCATAGCACTAATTGACCGTTCCAGGAAGGAATGGTGCTCGATTGGACATGTCTCTATTGGACACAAGCCATTCATAGCGCTTAAACAGTGGAAAGCCTCTAGGCACCAGTCGCTGTGGTTGATGGTGTCCAATCGAGACGTGGTCAATCGAGACACTTCCGAAATGAAAGCGTTGGAAGCGAAAACGTTCAAAGCATTCGGAAGTGGGAACTCGATCATACCCATATAATACTGGACGGAGTATACAGCGAAATTTCTTTGATCTTCGGTGTTGCGCGACATAGAAAGAGAAAAATAAATGATGTGGGCACGGATCTCTCTTTCTATTGATGTTCTATTGGTTGAATTTGATGGAGAAGGAAAATAATAGCGTACATTGTAAGTCAGGAACCTCTGTATTTCGCAGAATTTTAATTTTTGCGAATCTTGGGTTTTGTACCTATAATTACAAAGATTCGAATTTTTATTTGTTTACATGATTTGCAAGGAATGGAAATAAATTTTGAGTGATAACAATTACTTAAAATCAAATTACGGGCTGTCTTTTTTGTTTATACCAATCTCTACGTTTTTGATGATCTCTTTGATAATAAGCATTATGTTAGATAAGAGTCCAACTATTGCTCCTAGTTATAATGCTTATGTTCTTTCTCTAAAATATAAAAACGAATATATATTTGATCATATAAATTATTGCTCTATTTGGATGTATCTTTCTATATCAGATATATTTATAACATCTTTCACATTATTTGCATAAGTATATGATTTATATTATTCATATTTATGACACTTTTTTCTATACTGAGATTTTGTAAGACATTTATCCAATGGAATCTATTTAGGGACTGTCTGAATGCTTTGTATGTAAACCACTGAATTATCATTAGCGTTTTGCTGTTAGTGAACAATTTTATAATATCCTATTTTAATTGGTGGGCATTTTAGCTACCAATTGACACTACAAAACCCTTGGATATTAGTCGGGTGCTATTACATGAGTCGTACGGTAATTGACACTTCTGATTTACTGTCGCGACAACCGCTTCTACGATTCTAAATAGATTTTCAATCGTATTATAATATTTAATATTTATTTCTGTTCCTAATATTTCCTCCATTGTGCGCAAGGCCTTGCAATCAATGTTAGTTTATTATCACTTGGCAACATTGGACCAATATTTAGAATTTAGACAGTTCACATACATATACCCGATATTGGATCAATGTTTTTATGCGATTGGATCATTTTTCAGTTGTTGGTATAATGTTGGCTAAATGTAAAATCCAACATTTCATTAACCATTGGTCATCGGTAAACCAGCGTGACGCCGCTGGTTTACCAATGACCAATATCGGTCCAATGTCATTTCAAAACCTCGGGCCGATATAAGACCATTGGGTAATCGACATAGACCCAATATAAGACCAATGTTTTTGTGCTACTCGGGGACCGTGTCTTTTGATAATGTCGATCCAACATTGTTTTACCAACTGCCGATGCTTTCGATTTAAAACCAACTGTTGATCAACTAATATGTGCTGCTCGGATAATATTCCAAAAGTTTAGAATATCTAAGGGTGCCGTCTCATGACGCGTATTGCTGTACGCGCGTATTCGCGTATCGAAGCTTCAACCAATCGCTGATGTTCCGCCGTTTTATGTATGCATCAATTTTGTTTTAAGCAGCGTCTACAATATGCGGAGTAAGGTTGGTTTAAGAAGTAAGAGTAAGAAATTGACCAATCACAATCAACTATTCTTCTTATATTTGACTGTGATTGATTAATTTCTTACTCTTACTTCTTAAATCAATCTTACTCCGCATATTGTAGACGCTGCTTTACTGTCCCATGCAGCGGATCGCGCGTAAGCGGATTAGTGGATCGCCAATCACAGAATCCTTCTGTTAGATCCGTTTGCAAAATAATATTTAAAGTTATCCGTGATTGGTAATCCGCTAATCCGCTTACRCGCGWTYCGMTRCATGGGACAGTAGAAYAAAATTGAYGCGTACKTAAAACGGCRRAACATCAGCGATTGGTCGAAGCTTCGATACACAAATACGCGCGTACAGCAATACGCGTCATGGGACGGCACCCTGACAGTCTTGAAACACACTTTTAATATTACAATAACTGTTATATATTCACTAAACAAGGCACTAACTAATGCTTTAAGAAATATTTTGGAAAGACTAGAATTATGGAAAAAAAAACAAGGGAAGTTATCAGATACATTTGTTACAAAAAATGCAACCGCTAGACAAAAGCGCTATAACACCTTAGGGCTATTACACGAGTCATACGACGAGCGTTGTCGGACGTAGCGATTGGCTACTAATGCGTATGCGATTGTTCGTACATATGACAAAATTTTGTTGAACAAACAACCGCATTAATAGCCAATCGCTACGTCCAACAATGCTTTAAAAAATAAAATGAGACATAGGTATTCATAATTCTTATTTTAAGATTATTTTAAAGTAATGTCTTAAAACGCTAATATGGCTCTGTGATTGGCTTATGACATCTTGAGAGTGTACTTAAGACGATCTTAAATATAAGACACGACTATGAATACCGGCCATACTACTATTACACGGTATATATATTTGTATGTACATACAAGTAAAAGATCATCAATAATTACCATTAATTTATTGTGCAATAGCAATGACTTGACATAAGTAAATAACTCGAAACATTTATTTCCTCTGTAATTTAAATAATCTGTACTAATAGAAGTCTTTTACTATAATTTACAACATTAAATACTTATTAATTTTTTTTAAATACCTGAAAGTTAATATATTGCAGCCAAAGTTCAACATTACGTGCATCTTCTGTTAATTGTTCATTAAACTCTCGAGTTCTGCACTTTTGCTCCTCTTCCAAGTTCTTGCACCAAGAAGCTATACACTCATTTGCCTCGTCATCTTGCTTCAAAGCCTCTTTCTCATTCGTCTTTTTGATAACTGTATTCTTTTTCTTTACTATTCTATAGAATCAATATTTTTAACGTAATATCTGTGAAATGAGTCCTTCTTTGGTTGCTTGCACTTAACCGAGAAATTTTTTATCAACATCGTAATATGGCCTCGCTTTGGGACAGAATGTATGTATGTATGTATGTTATGTTATTGTTTTCTTTATTTCTACACCTTCAAAATATTCAAAGTATACATTCTCCACATTTAATTCATAATCTGACTTATTATAACGTTTACTGTCGGGTACGTCTCTTCCTTTTCACTTTTTGCCCTTTGTCGATACATTACACATTATACATTATATTTCCACTACACTGTTCTTACCTTTTTATTTCCTGCCACAATATGACACCAATTCAGGACCAGAGACTACGGCGGAAATAAAAATAAAAATGATTATACACTATGAAAATAAACTCATCAATTGTTAACTCGCGCCGCAAAACAGTGACATCATCGACCGCTAATAGTCGCGCCGATCACTTTCTCGATCGCTCAGTTTTTCATCGATACATCGATATATTTGCAAGGTTTGGTCGCAAGCGCTTCTTGCGTCAAAAACTGCAAAAGGATACCATCCCCACTCCTCGCCTCCGATGATGACGACGTTTCTTAATAATGATTTCATTTAAATTTGGACTTTGCGTCGCAATATCTCGGCTCGTAGGGCACGTAGGCAAAAAATAAAAGCACTTTTATGATATCAAACCCAAGCTATCGTTTGAGCCTATTTAAAACTTAATCGGCTCAACCGTTATTGAGATCTGATAATCTCAGGTGCTCGCAACTCGCCGGCTTGTGTATAGAGACATGGTTCGGTCTCGCGTATACACTTTAGCGCCGAGACACGACTGTGTCTCTTGATATTATCCTACTTCTTAAGTCTGACAAGACGGACTTCAGATCCATCGCGCTGTCATCATGTGTTTTGAAGCTCCTGGAGAAGCTTATCAAGTCTAGGCTAGATAAATTTGTGGAACTGGACTTGTTGCTTCCTTTCCTCTCAATTTGGTTTTCGTAAGGGTAGATCTTGTGATGATTGTCTTTCTATACTGATATTGGAAGTGCATAAGAGGTTTATTAACGATCCCGTGGGTGCCCTCTTTCTTGACATAAAAGGAGCATACGATAATGTTACGTCCAAACCCCGAAGATTTGGTTTGTATAAATTGGAAGGAAAGAGAAGGAATAACTCGTTTATTCTAATTGTGGAAAGGGGGAAAAGGTTATAGAAAATCGGACAGGGACATCGTAAGGGAAGGGACAGTTCAGTAGGAAAATAGGAATTATAGAATCCGAGTCTTAGATCTTGATAATTTGATTTCTATCAAGTCAAACTCATCAGGTCCGATGGTATATGACCCGGAGGGAAGAGAGTTGGTGCGCTGAGGAAATTGGGTAATCAGGATTTCTAGGGATTCGTAAGGTTCGTAATAGTAATAATGACGTGGACGAGAAGGTGGAATATGGACTTCGTCGATGAATTCTACGCTTAAAGACAGAAGGGAAAAATGGACGGGGAATTTCGTCGGGGAAATTGGACGGGGTGAGTGACCGGAGAATAGGATGGAGGAGATATAGAAGGAGTGCGCGGAGGAATATCAGGACGTACTCTTAGTGTCAACACAGAGTGAGGAGAGTCGGGTTCTGCAGGAGGCGCATTGGGACGTGGGGATAGAGGAAGTTCAGAAGCAGGAAATGAAGGTGGGTCGATGGCTGGCTCTATTAATTCTGGTGTGGCGTGTAACTCGTTATGTAAGTTGTTCTGTGACTGGGACGATTCTAATTCCCGGAGGTAGGCCTGATAGACGTCGTCTAAAAGCCGACGCGCCTGCCTTCTCCTACGACGCCGGGGACACTTTGCCGCTTGCCGGAGGCGTTTAAGATTTGCTTGGGCAGTACTATCGGAAGGAATTTACTATATTGTAATTATGCTTTTAATGGATTTTTGACAAAGGGAAGAAGATGATCGAGTGAATAAAAGGATAAGAAGTCCACCGTGAAGATTGACCCTTATGGTTGAGTGAGTGAAAGGATAAGAAGCCTACCGCGTTGGTTGACCTCTATGGTTAGGTGAGTGAAAGGATAAGAAGTCCACCGTATAGATTGATTTCGGGATCAATGAATATTAGTTCAAATAATAACAGAGGGATCCGTAAGAGAAGCCGTTGCAAGATCTGAGGTATTCCGCAGGTTAATTAGGTATATAAATATGCGTTGTGACTTACTATTTGGTGACGGCTGGAATTCGTGCTTCCTTCCATATGTTGACGACTTCGCAAGACCCATTGATTCATATCAATGTTTAAAGAGTGTTTTGTTTTAGGTAATTCATTTGTTATGTTTAGAGTCTCTGGCACATCTGGGTACTGATTTTGTTTACGTATGAACCAAATAAAACTGGCAAAATCGTGCTCCTGTGTAGTTTCCTTTGTCAAAGTTGCATCTGGAAGGTTTCTTGTGACATATTTATATTACACGAAGTAACAACACACAGAGTAAAAGAAAAAACTCTATCGGGCTTATTGCCCGCTTGTCGATATGTGATTGTTAATGCTTGAGTTTTATGCGCTTCTTATTCTAATAGATTATTCTGCTAGTTGTTATTGAAATGAGGAAATCGTGGAGTCTTCAGGACGTAACAATAACATTAAACCAAGTATATTATTTGATATTGTAAATTCCATTAGAATTTCTGTAGTTTATAACGATTTTATCCGTAATCTGATTAGCTATAGGTCTGTTATTTTTATGAGTAAATTTTGATTCTCGTACTATTTTTAAAAGATTGCCACAGGGATCATCACTTAGTCCTCTGTTTTTTAATTTGTATATAAAAAACATTTTAAATCATGTTCCACATGATTGCAAAACAGTTCAGTTTGCCGATGATATTCTACTTTTTTGCTCTCAGGAATAGGAATCATAATAAAATTATTGATAGCCTGCAAACAGCTTTTAATCAGATCTAGTTATGGCTCGAGACCATTGATCTGAAACTTTCTCTAGCTAAATTTCAATTTGTAATTTTCCACAGATCTAGGGTTAATCTTTCATCGGATGGCCTCCGTTTGAACACGAATCGATTGAACATGAGCCACTTACAGCGCTTGAACAGTGGAAAGCCTCTAGGCACCGGTCGCTGTGGTTGGTGGTATCCAATTGATCCGTGTCCAAACGAGCCCCTCCCTCTTTCATCGCTGTTTGCAGGTCAATAAGGGTATTATCCCAATATCATCAAATATCAAATAATTGAGTATGCACTTATTTGGATGCAAAACTCAGATGGATGAAACATATTAATTTCTTGAGAATTAAATCATCTAAGTATGTAAATATTTGTAACGTTAGATCTCGCATTCGGTTGCTCGCAATAGCTCGGTGGAATTGTGGTCAAGAAAATAGACACAAATCTTAGGGAAAGCAAAGAACAAAATATATTTTAAATTATTCAAAGTACAGAACAAGCCTCGGCATGGCCCAACGACGACGATTCTACACCCAGGAGAACTCGTATCCTTCGATGTCTTTTACTCGCGGAATCTATCTAAAGAGCGAACCTTAGAAACTAAACTTAAATGCTAATCTTACCACTACGCTTACGCTAATCTTCACTGCTACGCTTGTTTAACTTCTAAGCGACTTAAAGCTATGGCAGATTCGGGAGGTAGATCCAACAGTCCCCGGTGGACGATCGTCTGGAAGCAAAGGAGCTGTTATTCCGGGATCCCACGGTCACAAATTCTCGACGCTCGGCCCGACCGACCCCACAGTTCTACGCGACACGAAACTCGCTTAAGGAGGCCGAGTATGCCTAGCCGAGACCGGAAGCCGAGAACGCTCAACCAAGACAGGAAGCCGAGAACACCCAGCTCGAGGAGACCAAGAACGCCCAGCTTTCAGGATATGGGAACTGAGAGGAATGCTCGACCTTGGTAACTTCTTCTTCTTCTTCTTCTTGCGGCCAGTGAATTTCCGACCGAAAAAACGGTCGCTGTACCACGCTTTAATATTCGTTAATTTCGGACAAGAATATTATGGCCTCTAATCCGAACGTAGCATCTTCTTTACTGTATCTTCTATTGTTCTTTTTGCTCTTCTTTTTGGCAGTCCACGTAGTTGATATACATAACAGGTCTACCAACAATTCTGTTGGAGTAACTTTTGCGTCCTTTATACCAAACATAATATCTTATACTTAATATTGTTCCGTATATTAATATTCATAATATCTTGGATAAAATTATCTCAATACATATTCAATACTACAGGGGTCATGTAGTTTAAGACTTCTAAATAATTTGAGCAACTTATGTCTCTCCACTTATTTAAGTTCTTATGATTTTGCCGACTTATTCAGGAGTACCAACTCCAAATGTAGTATTTTAAAATTCCTATGGGGCTGAGTACCCCTTGCATCTAGCACAACGTTCACAATCCAAAAAAGGAAATTTTTCCAAGAAACCCCATTTAATAATGAAACTCAAAGAAACCTCCTTCAACAAGCTCAATGTAGTATTAAACGAACTTATTAAACAGGTTTATCCTATACCATAATCCTATGATTTGGAATCATCAAGTATAATAATAGTAGATCGTGTATTAATAGTAAGCCAAAACATTTCTCTATCCAAAGCAACCACATAATACAGTCAGATATTGTACGTTAGATTTAAACCTTCCTTACAATTAATAAAACAAAATAATATAATATAATATTGTTATTTCATGGGAAACAATGAATACTACAAAACAACATAAAATATTAATAAATCATATATCGGCTTTTCATAACATAATAATCTAACTGAGGAATATTTAAGTCTGAATCGGATCCCCCCCAGGAAAGCCGGCTAATTTCCCCCAGGGGACCCGGGCAGACCCCAGTCCATAGGACTCAGATAATTTAAGGAAATCCGTAATATTAAAAGACACTCCTTACATAAATCCAATTAATTATAGAGGAAATTCATAGTGACAATAATTCTGACTTAGCATAGTATGCAGAAGACGATCTTATATTATCCCATTTACAAAATCGACAAATCAAGGATAGGGTCAAAGCTAGATTTCCTCAATCATATACTATACCACAATAGACTTACTATAAGATGTAAATACAGTACTAAACTAATCATTTGGATTCACCAACGGAACCATCTAGGCATATCCATTATATTATAAACTTTATTAAATTATTTCTCGAATACGGCTTAATGAATAAAATTTTCGTAGGAATATAAGACAATCAGATTCTTGCTGAAAGTTTCATATAAATTGGATCTATAACCAACAAATTCTTAAAACGAATTTTARCCATTTATTCTAGTGGAGTAAACAAGATGTTATTAGCTAAGTAGAGCAAGACTGCTATAGGATAATGTTCCAAAACAAACTATAAACATACACTAAGAAATCATAACACACGGATTAAGGCTTACACAAGACCACACGCTCGACAATATGACAGCTATTATTATTTCTTATACTTCCACAATAGATTTAGCAAATAAGGGTCTCAAAAACCATTGTAAACAATACATATATAGAACTAGAGAACTCAATTCTAACAAGGAATTCAAGAGGGGTAACAGAAAAAGATAGACATTTATAACAAATATATTCACTAAAAAAGGTAAACATAAAATATAAGGAAAAATTAGAAAGATAAATTGAACAAAGCGAATTAAAGACAACTAATATTTTATAAATTTATAATACAATATTTAAATATCATATCATAAATCACACTACAGCAGTACATTCGGTAGCCATGTATCAACCAAACAGAAATTAGGGTATAATAATTTCTTTCTAACTCTAAGGATGAGAATTTTAGTGAAATCTCTAGAAAATATCTAAAAGACAAACGATTGTACATACAGAACTGTTAGTACACATAATAAGATAAGTAATAAGAACACTAAGAGAATTAAGGAAAACATCAAATGTAACATAATTTCCAAAAAGAGATTACATATGGCAAATATATACTAAAAATTCGAAGGGCTTTAAAGTAACTCACAATTTACGATCGACAATTTATGCAGCAACTTAATAAAAGTTACGAATCATTGGGATAACAACTGGTTCCTCAAAATCTATCATATAAAAATTCAATATAATAAGTAAATACTTGAAATTTCAAAATCAATCAGTACGTAAAAAAAATTTATAATCTATAATATAATCGACAATATTACAGAAAATCAAACAATGAACATTGAGCCAGAATCAGAAAAATCGCTCATTATATAGTAGTTCAAAGACGATCGATTAATAGATTCTCCACGTAAAGATTTGGAGAACGATTATTACACATTTTAACAGATTCAACACTATCTCATCGCAACTCATCGATAAGAAAATTAATAGTTTACAGTTTCAACATATTCTTATCGCACTCAGCGTCAATATTAATAGTTAACAGTTACAACACATTTTTCTCGCACTCAGCGACAATATAATATTAAGAGTTATTAAACAGTTACGACATTTCTCATCACAATTTACGACTATGTTGGAGACAAGATTATGCTCTTCTTCTTCTTTTCATCTTCTTTGGACAGCACTGAATAGTTTCAACACATTCTTATCGCACTCAGCGACAATATTAATAGTTAACAGTTACAACACATTCTTCTTGCACTCAGCGTCAATATAATATTAAGAGTTATGAAACAGTTACGACATTTCTCAACACAATTTGCGTCTATGTTGGAGACAAGATTATGCTCTTCTTCTTCTTTCCATCTTCTTTGGACAGCACAGAATCTTAACAAATTTATTTTATATTCAAATTATAGCTGGTAACTAGGACTTCCAAATAACTACACGACCGTCCAGGACAAGAACACCTGCCCCGGACGGCCGCTGCCGATCGAATCTCATTGGTAACGACTCCGAGGGAAACCCGAAGCTGAAACCAGGGCTTATAAACTTCGGTATATTTTTCGTTACCCGTGTTTATAGCGCCTCTACAAAGAAACAAGCATTCAGAAGGAACAAAATGCCAACATGGTGTTTCAATCGCTCGATTTAAAAACATTTATATGCAAATAAAAGATTTTTAAATTTTTTTATTAAAAAATTCAAAATAACAAGGAATAAATAAATAAAAAACGTTTAATTTTAAATTCTTTACTTTAATGAAAAACAAAAAAAAATATATATATATATATATACAGGGTGGACCATCTGAAGTGATCCAGTCAAATATCTCGAAAACTAGTAGGGATAGGGAAAAATGTTTCGTATGAAAAGTTTAGGGTTACAAGGGGGAAGTA
>JANQDE010000208.1:149619-185086 GCA_037157785.1 Cephalotes varians
TAAGTTCCTTGACTCGAATTAGGACCGACGATCGCACTGCTCTTGGAAACAGGTGTTATAGCGTCCTTTCGGACGTTGACCCATATTCCAGAGCCATAAAAGTGCGTTCGACTCGCAGCACGCGCCTCTGTGCGTATACCTGCGAGCAACAGTTRCTGTTTRCGTCCTTCSATACCTCCTCCTTCTCCTTCTTTCCAATTTATACAAAACCTTCGAGGTTTGGACGTAACAATGGATTGAACAAATGTTTAATTGCAACGTCTGTAAGACATAAATTCAAATGACATTAGACATTTCTGCAATATTTTTCAATGTTGAATCTATATTTCGCGATGTTGACTCAACATCAGCAATGTTGTAATTCAATGTTTCTGAGATGTTCATTTAACATTAGTATAGGTACATCTCTATGTAAATATATCGATTCTTTCAACAGAGCATCCAGAAATACCAAGTCGAATGGGAACTATAAACAATGTSGAAAAATTTGATGCCGATTTCTTTGGATCATTTTTTGAGCAAGCACAAGCATTCTCGCCCGAAACAAGACTCTTGGAACATTCTTATGAAGCAGTTATCGATACCGGATTCAATCCAAAGGAATTGCGAGGGAAAAATACTGCCGTTATCATAGGGAACTCCTATATAGAAACACAAATAAATATGTTGTATGAGGAACATCAGGTAGAAAAATTAATAATTGATAAGTATAATAAGAAGAAATAAAATTTATTACTCTTGTACGAGAATTTTATAATCGTTAAAATTCTGTAATTAGTTAAACGATCTAACTATTGTTGGATGTTCCAAATCTACAATGGCAAACATGATTTCGCACTACTTGAATCTAAAAGGCCCATCATATATAGTTGATACAGCCTGCAGCTCTGGTCTTTCTGTCTTGGAAGTTGGTTATCATTATATTATATCGGGCAAATGCGAAGACGCAATAATTGTATCTGTACAATTCTGTTTTAATCCAAGTACAAATCTACATTTTCTTTGTCTAGGTATTTTTATTAAAAATAATTAGTCTTATAATATCATATGCATAAAAATTAAAAGATTCTTCTTTTTCACGAAAAATAAATAAAGTTAAACAAGCTAACTTCGACAAAAACGTTCGTAAGATTTTTGCCAAAATGAAATATCATTTTTTGAAGCCATAGATAATCTTTTAACTTTTCTGTATAAGATATTTTAATATACATTGAAAAAATTATATATCTTTTTTATTTTTCAGGTGTTTTGTCATCCGACGGTTACTGCAGACCTTTTGATATCGGTGCAGATGGTTTTTCACGTAGCGAAACGGTCGGAGCGATATATCTTCAGAAAGCAAAACACGCGAAAAGAATTTATGCTATATGCCCATGTGTTAAATCAAATTCCGATGGTTACAAAGAAGAAGGAATAACATATCCATCGACGCTTATGCAAAGTACTTTATTAATAGAAATTTACAATGAGTGCGGAATATCGACGTCATGCTTGGATTACATTGAAACGCATGGTACCGGTACTAAAGTTGGTGATCCTCGGGAAATCAATGCTATACATAATGTTTTGTGTAAAAATAGAGAAACTCCATTGATGATCGGTTCTGTAAAATCCAATCTTGGTCATGCTGAAGCTGCGAGTGGTTTTACTCAAATTGCTAAGGTAAAATAATAATTGTAACTTTTTGGTTTTATTTTTATTCAAACTTATTTTTATTTTTATTTCACGGATTTCATACACAAATAAAAGAATTATTTTACGTTAAATTTGTTCGATAAACTCTATCACTCTATCTTATCCGAATACGAAGATTTATTAAAAGATTGCAAGAATTTTTCATTAAATTTACAATTATTATTGAAATTAACCTGAGACACGCGCACACACACACACACACACACACACATATACGACTTGTCGTGCCGCTCCGGCACTTGGGGTTCGTTTTCCGCAGAGGAACGATAATAACAACACTCATCAAATTATCTTATAAACAAATAAACCTTTATTCACTTAATTACACAGCGTAGTTATTTTATTTTACAATATTCAACGGACAGCATTTCCGCTGTTTGCCCGATTATTGCGTATAATATAATGACAGCGTTCTTGCTGTCTGTCCGAACTGACTGACTTCGATTCTGCCTCCGTCCTCTTGATTTTTATCCTGATCGATTTCGGTAAGGATCGAGTCAGCGTTCCCAATTAGGTTGCTGCGGTCGGTATTCTTTACACCGGCCGCGCAACCGGGTCGCGCGATTGCTAATCGCTATTGTGGAGAGTACTTTTTAATAATGTTACGAGGCCAAATGTTTTATCTGGGTCGCGTTGCCCCATCTTCTTTTATTATTTTATTTAATATTTGATAATATCTTTGGCCTCCTAACATCCCTCCCTCCTTAAGAAAAGAAAACGAGAGGGTCGAGTTTTTCTTTTATTATTATTATTTTTTTTTGCTTACTATTAATTTGTTACAGTTTGTTATTTTTCCCAGAGTATCGATATTACAATCGTTTCTTAATATCTAGCATGATCTTAGTATATCATGGCGTCTTTTTGGCGTCTTTGTATTTCTTTATTCGCTTCCTCTGTTTGTCTTTTAATTTTGACTTTTTTAATTTTCCAAGTTATTATACCCACCATACTGGCTATAATTATAACTAATATACCTGAGCCTACTGGGTACATAAAATATTTATTTCTAAAAATGTTGTTGCCTTGATTTTCTATATTCTGACTAATTTCTTCGACGCTTAAACTTAACTTAGTTAATTCAAGGGGATCTTTTATAACTTGTTTGTGTTTTTCGCAGTTTTTATTTCGTTATTGCTCTTATAATCGAGACTTAAGTTAAACGTCAGTTTAAACATAAGCTTGAATCTCTTTAGTTGCTATCGCTTTTTGGGTGCGTAAGGTTACATGGGACGTGGTAATTATACATTTTTTATTTATTAATAATTTCCCGGTTTTGTCGAGTATAATCTTATTTTCTATTTCGTTTTCGTATTTTATCGTGATTTCTTGTGGATTTGGTGTTGAATAGAGCCACGATTGTTCCTCTGTCAACGTTATCCACAAGGTAGTTTCGGATAATATCTGTCCTTTTTCACAATTTCGGACTTGTCCCGGCGTTTTCATGTATGCTTGCACCTCGCAGGGTGCGTCCGCTTCCGCGTAGTAAATCGGTAGATTTTTATCGCAAGTGTACATATTGGAGTCTCGCACGCACGCCTGCAATTCATCCCGGTCTGGTAACATATAGTAATAGTTTTCCTTGTCGACGGTTAACAGAGGATGATTAATTTTCACGAACGTAAAAATGTTTTCGTGGTCGTGCATCGGTAGTGCTACGGACTTTATTATTCTATACGTCGGGTACGATATTATTGGAAATATGAAAATGGTGTAAATGTCTGGTCGGTAGTAGTACGCGTTTATTTTTACATATTTCTGTATAACACCAGTTTTCTAATTGTATTTTAAATGGGAAGTGCAGCCCTTTAGTTAGTTGCGTTGCCGCTTCTCGTAATTCGGCTACGATTTTTTCAGTGGAGATAAGGCACGTCATTATTACTCCTTCTTTTGTGTAGGCTAGGAAATCCAGAATATTCTCGATGTCATCAATTAGGTCTGTCGTAATTGTCATTAGGAGCAGCAGACGTTCTTCTATATCCTCTTGGCGGGAGAACTTGGCTAATTATGATTTCATTCTCTCCGTTACATTTAAGAGATTTTCATTATAATTTAAAGTTTTTTCCAGACTGGGCAGTCCATATGGCCTATCGTTCCCTTCAAAATCTTTAATTGATTTTTTATTGCGTGTTGTAGAGTTTGTTGGTTATTTGCGAGTAGGTTCAATTGCTCGTTTATTACCCTTTCATCGTCGGCATCCATTGTGCCAAACAATGTTTTGCTGATAGTGCCTTTGGCGTGTCCGAAAAATGTCTTTTTATTAATAACTTATTTACAAATCTTTTAAATAGTTTATGAATGTTAGTGGCCCTGAAAAGGGCCGTTTGTCCTTTTTGGTGGCCCTGAAAAGGGTCGTTTGTCCGTCTTCTATCTTCGAGGACACCAGGTTATCCTGGGAAGAGTTCTCGTTACTCGAAGTCGACTCTTAACTGCTGGAGGAGATCCAGGCGGAGTATAAGAGAGGGTAGGAGGAGATCCTGGCGGAGTATAGGAGAAGATGGGAGAAGATCCTGATGATCTACTCGATGATCTCGGCGACGRTGATCTTGTCGATGTAGATCTTTCCGGTGGTGATCTTGGCGATGGTGCTGGTGATTCCCACTCGCTGTCAGTATTCGTCCACTGCTCCGTGTAGTCTGGCTGGTGCTGAATTCCTCGGGTTATCCTAGCCACTCGAGGCGTCTGCGTCTGTTTGTTCCATCGCTCCGGTGGAGACGGTGAGAGAAGCGAAGAGACCTTCCAACGAGGAGAGGTTGGGCGCCAGATCCGTGGATCCCAGAGGTGAAGGACTTCTTTCGGCGGTCGAGTCTTCCGAGCCGGTGAAAGATTCAAGAGGATGAGCTTCCAGGGTCGGAGGACACTCTGTAGTCCTCTCGGAATTGGTGGAGAAAAATCTCCGTCGGATTCTTCGGAGGAAAGCAGGGTTAAGCCGTCCAGGAGCCAGCAAAAAAAAAGGTTAAGTACTACTCTTGGCATTAATATCCAAGAGCCTCTTGTAATCCAAGAGTGACGATCCCTCGTTGGGCAGGTCTATTTATTTCTAATCTTGTCATTTCTTGTATTTGAGAAGATATGACATCTATCGGCTTCTATTATTTTTAATTTATTTGCATGAAGATAGTTGCAAATATTGTGAAGATTGCCGCTCAAGATTTTCGCGTGAATTTTCTATTTTTCGGGTGTTCTAAATTAATTGTGAGATCTTAAAGATCGCCACATGACCCCCTTGGTTGTGGTAAAGTTAATCGAATTTGAATCTGACAGTCGGTCGTGATATCCGGCTAGCTCTAGTCTTGTTTTCTGTTTCAGAGACTTTTTGTGTAACTTTCTTAATTGTTTGTTCCGTGTTGTCTTCCTCAATAAAAGCTGGTTTCAATCTGTCAATGGAGATATTTATTGCTTTGCCGTTAACTTTTATTTTGTAAGTTTTAGGTCCTCTATTGAGTACTTCGTATGGACCGTCATATGGTTGATGTAAAGTTCCTGCAGATGGTCYATGTCGAATGAAAACTTTTGACGTCGTCTCCATGTCTTTGAAAACAAATGTTGGTTTTTCTCYATGCCGCTTGATTGTTGGTCGGAACTGCTTGATTGCACGTCTAARTCTTCCAATGACATCATCAATTTTTTCTTCTTTATCAGATTGCTCATGCAGAAATTGGCCTGGCAATCTGATTGATTCCCCAAATACAAGTTCAGCTGACGTTGCATTGAGGTCTTCTTTCCAAGAAGCTCTGATTCCCATTAATACAACCGGTAATGCTTCAGTCCATCCTTGTGGTTGATGACATTTGATGGCCGTTTTCAATTGTCTGTGAAAACGTTCTACCATTCCGTTTGCTGCTGGATGATAAGGTGTTGTATGGATATGTTTCGARCCTGTTAACTTTGACAGTCTTTGAAAAAGATCTGCTTCAAACTGTCGCCCTTGGTCAGTTGTAATCCTTAGCGGTGTTCCGTATCGTGCTACCCAATTGTTAAAGAATTGTTTGGCAATAGTTTCTGCTGAAATATTCTTAATTGGAATAGCCTCGGGCCATCTTGTGAATCGGTCCACAATAGTCAAACAGTATTGGTAACCTTTGGACATAGGAAGTGRTCCGACGATGTCTATATGTACATGTTCAAAACGTTTTGTAGGATGACTGAAATTACCGACTSGAGAAACGTTGTGTCTTGTGACTTTTGATTTTTGACATGGAATACATGCTCTTGCCCACATTTTGCAGTCTTGCTYAATWCGTGGCCAAACRTAACGTTGTGTTATTATTTTAACCGTGGCCTTTACTCCAGGATGTGACAGGTCATGCAGGGATTGAAAAACCTGCTTTCTAAATGACTTCGACACAAATGGTCTTGCAATTACGGTTGCAGTATCACAAAATAGCTTTCTTGTTGATCCTGGAATTGGTAATTCAATGATTTTTAATCCTTTGTCATTTTTAATTATTTCCMGTAATTCTTGATCCTGTTCTTGTGATTGTGCCAAAGCATCTAAGTTAATTGCTTCTTGAATAGCTTCTACTCGGGACAAGGTATCAGCCACAACATTATCTCTTCCAGAAATGTGTCGGATATTGGTTGAAAATTGTCCAATGAATTCAAGGTGTCGTGTCTGTCGTGGAGAGCTTCGGAGAGGATCCTGATTGAATGCATAAGTCAATGGCTTATGATCAGTGTAAATCACAAATTGTCGTCCTTCCGCTAAATGTCGGAAATGTTTAATGGTCATATAGATTGCCAGCAACTCTCGATCATAGGGGCTATATTTTACTTGCGCGTTGTTGAGTTTCTTGCTGAAGAAAGCTAATGGTTGCCAACCTTTGTCTGAACGTTGATGGATAACTGCTCCGATAGCTATATTTGAGGCATCTGTTGTTACTGCTAACTCTGCTCCTGGGTCAGGATGTGCTAGGATAGCTGCTTGAGAAAGGCTATCTTTGCATTTRTTAAAGGCTTGCTCCATCTCCAGTGTCCATGTTACTGGCATTTTTCCTTTTGTTTTAGGGCCTTTAAGAGCTTCGTTCAATGCAGCTTGATCTCTTACTGCCCCTGGAACAAATCTTCGATAAAAATTCATTGTGCCCAAAAATTGTCGTAGTTGTTTCATCGTGTTTGGTTTGGGAAAGTCTTGAATTGCTTTCACTTTTTCTGGCAGAGGTTTCGTGCCTTCAGCTGATACTAAATAACCAAGAAACTTGACTTCTTTTTCTCCGAGAACGCATTTCGCTGGATTAATTCGTACATTGTATTTGTTAAGGCGTGTAAAAAGCTGCCGTAAATGCTCTTCATGTTCCTTTGGTGTGTTTGATGCTACCAGAATATCATCAATATATGCGTAGCAAAAATCAAGTCCTCTTAACACTTCATCGATGAATCGTTGAAAAGTCTGTGCTGCGTTGCGAAGTCCAAATGGCATGTATCTGTATTCGAAAAGACCAAACGGCGTGGTTATTGCTGTTTTTGGAACATCTTGAGGATTCATTGGTATCTGGTTGTAAGCTCTCACCAGATCAAGYGTACTGAATACTTGTTTCTGATGGAGTGATTGAGCRAARTCTTCAATATGTGGTACTGGATAACTGTCTGCGATGGTTCGGGAATTTAATTTCCTGTAGTCACCACATGGTCTCCAGGTGTTGTTTTTTTTAGGTACCATATGTAATGGTGTTGCCCAAGGACTTTTCGAAGGTTATATAATTTCTTCTTGTAGTAACAGATTAAATTCAGCCTTTGCTGCCTTTAACCTGTCTGGTGCTAATCTGCGAGGTCGACATACTTCAGGTTGCCCTGGTGTTGTCTTGATGAAATGCATCGTTCCATGCTTAATGTTTCTCTGCTTGTTTGAAGGCTGTGTGATTTCTGGATATTCTTTAAGGATGTTATGATATCTTGATTCTCCAATCACGGTTTTAACTGATTCTGCTCCGAGCTTGCTTGAAAAACCTGATGCTGTGAGTCCAGTCTTTGCATCAATCAATTTCTTTTGTCTGACATCCGGTAAAAGATGATAAGTGGACAAAAAGTCTGATCCTATAATTGGTTGGGTTATATCTGCAATGATAAATCGCCATGGAAACACTCTTCTTAAACCGAAATCTGGCTGTAGAGTTAGTGTTCCATAAGTCTTAATTTCTRATCCATTTGCAGCATATAAATGATAAGCTTCCGCTCTTGATTTATCTCGTATCATGAAATGGGGGTAGACACTAACGTCAGAGCCTGTGTCTATGAGATATCCGATTTTAGAGGTGCGGTCTTTCATGAATAGGCGGCGAAATCTCGAGTTGTTGTCACTGGCCGCCATCAATGACTCTCCTGTTCGTTTTTTGGTTTAAAAGTGCATGGCTTGGTGCACTTGCGCGCGTCGTCACCGAAGCATCGGTGGTAGTAACAAACTCCTTCCTGTTTTAGTTTTTTACTGAGAGACTTTTGTCGTTGTTGTCTTTTGAATGGTCCTCTTGAACGGCTTCTAGATCTCCTTTCTTTATTTATTTGCGTAGTGAGCGCTGCAACTTGTTTAGTTAATTTTTCGATTTGTTGTTCCCATGTGCTTTGCGTTGGTTTTGTTGTTGGCGCTGTAGTTGCTAGAACAAGAGCTTTGCTTTGGTTTACTTCATGGATACGATCTGCTTGCTCAGCAATATCTTCCAACCTGTCATCGGTTCTGGTTGCGAGGATGGCTTGCATTGATGATGGAAGCCGCCCGAGCCATAACGTCCTAAGAAGTTCTCCTGTTACGGTAGAACCTGCGAGCGTACTGAGGTGACGAAGAAACTRCGAAGGTTTTCGRTCYCCAWGYTCYTCGTGTTCTAAAAGCTGTCTGATTCGTTGTGCCTGGGAGTCGGTCAATCTCTGGATTAAYGCTTTCTTAATGGTTTCATATTTTAGTTGCRCTGGAGGATGCGTAATCACATCTTTGATTTCTCTAGCCTGTTTTGGTTCAACACGAGAGAGT
Organism: Cephalotes varians; assembly: GCA_037157785.1. Lineage (NCBI taxonomy): Eukaryota > Metazoa > Arthropoda > Insecta > Hymenoptera > Formicidae > Cephalotes > Cephalotes varians. Next base: position 158,270 of record JANQDE010000208.1, read on the forward strand.
ACATAGGCATACTTGGTTTCATCATCAGTGATTTTGTAGATTGCAAATTGTCCTTCTAATTGGGCGAATCATAATTCCGGTTCCTCCGGCCAGAAAGGCGGAACTCGTACTGAAATCTTAGCAGCGTGGTTATCATCGTCGTCGATAACAACAGGAGTTTTCGGCATCTTCTAAGGTCGGGGTCACCAAATTTGGCGTGTCCGAAAAATGTCTTTTTATTAATAACTTATTTACAAATCTTTTAAATAGTTTATGAATGTTAGTGGCCCTGAAAAGGGCCGTTTGTCCTTTTTGGTGGCCCTGAAAAGGGYCGTTTGTCCGTCTTCTATCTTCGAGGACACCAGGTTATCCTGGGAAGAGTTCTCGTTACTCGAAGTCGACTCTTAACTGCTGGAGGAGATCCAGGCGGAGTATAAGAGAGGGTARGAGGAGATCCTGGCGGAGTATAGGAGAAGATGGGAGAAGATCCTGATGATCTACTCGATGATCTCGGCGACGGTGATCTTGTCGATGTAGATCTTTCCGGTGGTGATCTTGGCGATGGTGCTGGTGATTCCCACTCGCTGTCAGTATTCGTCCACTGCTCCGTGTAGTCTGACTGGTGCTGAATTCCTCGGGTTATCCTAGCCACTCGAGGCGTCTGCGTCTGTTTGTTCCATCGCTCCGGTGGAGGAGGTGAGAGAAGCGAAGAGACCTTCCAACGAGGAGAGGTTGGRCGCCAGATCCGTGRATCCCARAGGTGRAGGACTTSTTTCGGCGGTCGAGTCTTCCGAGCCGGTGAAAGATCCAAGAGGATGAGCTTCCAGGGTCGGWGGACACTCTGTAGTCCTCTCGGAATTGGTGGAGAAAAATCTCCGTCGGATTCTTCGGAGGAAAGCAGGGTTAAGCCGTCCAGGAGCCAGCAAAAAAGGTTAAGTACTACTCTTGGCATTAATATCCAAGAGTCTCTTGTAATCCAAGAGTGACAATCCCTCGTTGGGCAGGTCTATTTATTTCTAATCTTGTCATTTCTTGTATTTGAGAAGATATGACATCTATCGGCTTCTATTATTTTTAATTTATTTGCATGAAGRTAGTTGCAAATATTGTGAAGATTGCCGCTCAAGATTTTCGCGTGAATTTTCTATTTTTCAGGTGTTCTAAATTAATTGTGAGATCTTAAAGATCGCCACAGTGCCGATGGCGTCTATCAGCCCACGCTTGTTGTTGGGGATTTTGTACAATGCCCTCAGATGCGTTAATAAGAGTGCCAGTTTAGCGTTATCTTTATAGATCATTTGTAAGACGTTCGAGCACGTCTGTTAGACGTTCCCTATTAAGGTTTTACAGTGGTCTTCCATTTAATTCGTGTAATCTTGGAACTGTTAAAATCGTATTTCCAAAGCTCCGACGTCCAACGACGAATTTTATTACCAGTTTCCAGGCGGACTCTACCTGGTTTATTACTCCGATTTCCTCGAAGTAGATTCCGGGTGTTTGTTGGAACTCTTTCCTTTCGTATGAGCAAGTGGCATTGGATTTCGCCTCCGTAGTAAGTCTCTACAACAGTAATATCCTGCAAGGTAAGGATTCACATTATCATTCTACGAATCCTCGCCTCTCCTGAGGTGAAAATTTTCATCTCTTCCGACTATTAGTCTCGCGAGTCTTCAGTGCGATTTAATGGAGTGCATCTTGTGCAGGGAGTATTTTGCGCCGTCGACGTGCGATGCCTGCTGGTGGGCATATTGGTTACGGGTCGCCCGGAATTTTCGGGAGGACAATTCGCGCCCGTGGCTTAGTTTAGCCCGCAATCTATTTGCTATTCGCTTGCGGGTGTGTGTATGCACCCGCAAGTTAACTACTATTACTTATTACTACTATGCGCCCCCTTTTTTCTTTGTGTGTGTGTGTGTGTGTGTGCGCTTACTGCCTGCTACTCTGCTTAATTTTCAATGAATGGTTTTATCCTATTAGCATGCACGTATCGTTTTTCGCCCTCCTTTTATTGCGTAGTTTATGTCGCTAATTTTTTCGGTTATCGTGTATGGACCTACCCATTCTAATTTTTTTGACCGTTTTCTTCTGACGGTTTCGTCATGAAGTAGGACCTTGTCTCCAACCTTAAATGTTTCTTCGTTGACACTTTTGTCATACTGTAACTTCGTCTTAAATTTTTCTTGTTTTAAATAGTCTTTGGTAAGTTGGTAGCGAGTAGTCTTTCTCGTAATTCTTGCGCGTAATCATCGTAGGAATACGTTGGTTTCGGCTGCTTTGTTAAAGCAAAATGGCTTGATGGCCATACGTCAATTCCATACGTGTAAATCCGGTAGCTGAGTGCGGTGTGGTATTGTAAGTGAACATGGTATAAGGGAGCCACTCATCCCAGTCGGTTTGATCGCTGTTTATATAATGTCTGAGGTACTCCGCCTATGTTCTATGTTCCAACGCTCCATTGCTTTCCGGATGGTATGCGGATGTCTGAATTTTTTCAATTTTCAATAATTTACAAGTATTTTTGAATATTTCGCTTGTAAAATTTGTGCCCTGATCCGTGAGGATTTTCTCCAGCATCCCGTGTTCAAACACGATTTTTGTGACGAACTCTTTCGCGACTGTGGCCGCTTCTTGATTCGCGAGGGGAATCGCCTTACTGAGCTTTGTTAAGTTATCCTGAAACATTAGTATAATTTGTTTCCGTTTGTTGTTACGGTTGAAGGACCAACTATGTTCAAGGCGTATTTCTCGAACGGTCTCGTTGGAGAATCCGTGATTATCAGAGGCATCTTTGTTTTGCGGCTTAGTTTATTTTTTTGGCAATATTCGCATTTGCTAACGTATTCTTCTACGTCTCTAGTAATTCCACGCCAATTGTGTTCTAGCCTAATTTTACTTAGGATGCGCGCGATTCCTTAATGCCCTCCTGTGAGCGTATCATGATATTTGTATAATATTTGACGTTTTTCCTCTTCAGTATATTCTTTCGGTGCTTCTTCTTCTTGTTCTTCTTCCTCTTCTTTCCGTTGGCTGACACTGTTAATGTGTTGGTCGTCCGGTGTCGGATTACGACTCAGGGCATCGGCATTTGTGTTGCCTTTGCCGGCCTTATGGACTATTTCGTAATCGTACTCTTCGAGCTTTAGTCTCCATCTAATTAGTCTGGAGCCCGGATCCGTTATATTAAAGAGTCAAATTAATGGTCTATGATCGGTGACTATTTTGAATCTAGTATCGTAGAAATAGGGTCGGAAGTATTTGACTGCCCATACTATCGCTAGCAGCTCTTTTTCTGTTGTATTATAATTTTGCTCTGCCTTGCATAAAATTCTGCTGGCATATGCTATCGGTCAGTCTTGGCCTACGGGATCTTGTGACAGCACTGCCACGATCGCATAATCAGATCGCGTCGATAGTTACCAAGAATTCTCGCTGGAAATCCAAGTAGTTTAATACCGGTGGGATGATCAGTTTTTCTTTTAATGACTGAAATGAATTTTGTTGTTCCGCCGTCCAATTAAATTTTTCACCCTTTTTAGTTAATTTCATCAAAGATTTCGCTATTTTTGAGAAATCTTCTATAAATTTTCGGTAGTATCCCGCTAAACCTAGAAAAGACTGTACATCTTTTACTTTCCTGGGCACGGGAAATTTTTCTACCGCGTATAATTTATTAGGATCGGGCCGTATTCCGTCCTCAGTAATTATGTGTCCGAGACGTATCACCTCTTTTCGGAAAAACTCGCAATTATCCGGCTGTAGTTTTAAATTGTGGTCTCGTAATCTGTCCAATACTTGAATTAATCTTTTATTATGTTCCTTCAAGTTTGGTCTGTAAATCACTATATCGTCGAGGTATACGAGACACTTGAGTCCCTGGATTCCGGTCAGCACTGAGTTCATTAATCGTTGAAACGTTGCCGGTGCGTTTTTCAATTCAAACAGCATTCTATTGAATTCGAAATGGCCTAGAGCATAAGGTATGGAGAAGGCAGTCTTATTTCTGTGCTCCTCATGCATCGGGATTTGATGGTATCCCGAAGCGAGGTCCAAAGTGGAAAAATATAAATACTTCGCGTTTCCTAGTTAGTCTAGGATATCTGTTATATTCGGCAGAGGGAAGGAATCTCCTATCGTGAGATCGCTAAGTTTTCTAAAGTCTATTACAATGCGTAATTTTTGTTTCCTTGAAGCATCTGTTTTCTTTGAAACGACCAGTAACGGCGCGTTCCATTGACTCATGCTAGGACGTATAATTCCATCACTAACAAGTAAACCAAGTAAACCCAAGTGACACTCTTCGATTTTGATCAAACCTTGCACACTTCTAGGACGATGAAAAATAATCGACATGTATTTTTTTATATCGGCGGTAATTCAGTTTTAAGGGTAGAAACTATCCTTTGAATATTTGGGGGTGTATTCAAGATTTTAATAATATCCATTGAATAATTTGAATTGTGAAGGCTTTATGGGGATTTTCGATGCCGCTGAACCTAAATTTGATGTCGAAAATATCATTATCAAAATGGTGGATTCAATATGGCGTCTCTATTTCCTAAGAAAGGGATATTTTTTAATTTTGGCTAGAATCGGTTCTTTGTTATTAGTAATAATTTTGAATCCGCCATTTTTCATAATGATATTTTCTACATCAAATTTGGATTCAGCGACATCGAAAATCCTTTCATATCATTTATTACTAACATTAAAGAACCGATTCTAGCCTAAATACAAAAAAATACCCTTTTGTTAGGAAATAGAGACGCCATGTTGAATCCGCCATTTTCCTCTGTTGTATTAATTACGCTTATTGAACACGTGTTCTTCCGGTTCTACTAGGCAACTGCCTATGAATACTCCCGGTTTAGTCTCTTCGGAACTTACGATTCCTATTCTATTTCTATTAGTTACCACTTGCACGATCGTTTCACTACGGGGCGTGCAATGTTAGCTTTTTACGGATGGACCTTGAAACTCACTTTACCTATGCGTACTTGCCCTTTTCCGTGATTGCATTTCGCTCGTTGTTTTGTCAGGAAATCTATTCCGAGTATTCCCTCGTAATCTATTGGGAAGTCGTCTTTTACTACGTGCATGGTGTGTCGAATTTTGCGGTTTCCTAGGATTACTGTCGCTTTGATTTTACTAAGCGTATATATTTTATGCCCCGTCACTTCAGTGAGGGCTAATTGTTTTTCGCGTATTAAAATGTCTCCTTTTAAATGTCCTACTTTTATTAGAGTGAGAGTCGCGCCTGTATCTAGCAAAAACTCATTCTATCTTTTTTTGTCTCTTGAATGGGTAGAGTGATAAAATGCAATCTGGTGACCGTGCCTGAGTCAGTCACCTGTGTAATTGATGCTCATGTGTGGCTCGCGTCGCACGTCTTTGTCTTGGGCTTCTCCTCTTCGTCGCTACTGCTGCTGAGTGATTCTTCGCTCTTTGCCTGCGACTTATTCTTTCGCACCTTTACGGTAGTATTCACTTGCTTTCCTTTTCCGATGTCTCGTTTAGTTCGTCTTGGCTGTTCCTTTTCAGGACGGCCGTTCAACGACCAGCACTCGTCGCGTTTATGGTCCGTCCTTTTGCAGTATGTGCAATATTTTTTAATTTTTTAAGTTGTTTACGTTTGCCAGTTTTTCCGCCTTTGGCAATGTAAATCGATTTGCATATCTGCTAGTGCGGCAATCTCGTCCGTGATGGCCTATCTTGCCACATTTTTGGCACTGTATTCCAGTGTTTCGGCTTTATCGAAATTGATCTTGTTCCTTGGGTTTATAATTTATTCGCGAGGGAGATCCTTTTAATTTTTCTTCCGCTGTGGCGCCTGCTATATGTCGTTAGCGTTTTATAATTACGCGATCGTACTATTGTCTGTATATCGTCGCGGAATCCTAGCTGGAAATTTTCCAGTGCTAATTCTTGGATCGTGTCGAGTATTGCTTTCCGTTGCTCGGGCGAGTGCTCTTTTCCCTCGATCATAACTTGATAGAGCTCCATTACTAGTTTATCTAGTCGGAGACCATATTCTTTCGCGCTCTCGTCAGGCTTTTGATGAGTCGTATTAAATTCGCGCTGTATGTGTGCAATGCTACGTTTTGATAAGTAGCACATTTCTATCTCCTGCTTCAGTTGAGCGAAAGATCGGATGTCGCGTGTTTGGAAGTCATACATCGCTTTTCTTGTCAATTTCGTGCACAGGATAGCTCTCAATAGAGATCTTTTGTCGGCAGGATTTATCTCGCTCATTGCGTAGGTGCTCGCGTTCAGGAATTTTTGTACTTGATTATGCGAAGTTCCGTCGATTTTCGGAGTCATGTCACGGGTGTCTTTTACCTTTATGTAAGTGTTGACAGGATTATGCTGATTTCTGATGTCTTCCGTTGTACGTCCGTATGTCATATCGAACGCGTGATTACGGTTTTCGCGTAACGGATGATCGTGGTTTGCGTTCTCTAGCCTGCTTAAACTTGTATTCCCCGCATTTCCTCTAGTAGCTGATCTAGGACCGAGTCTCTCGCTTCCGGACAGGTTCTAGGTTGTTCGAATCTTCTATGCATGGTGTGATTCGCGGTGTTTCTAAGTCGATTTCGGTGTCGATTTCTATGCTCGTTATTCTGTGTTCTTCGATAGTCTCGTCGCGCGAAGTATGTTGTTGTTGAGTTGCCATATTTTGGATATTGGCGTAAATTTCTTCCGGATTGAATATGCTGCTGTCGTAAGAAGTCAGCGAAAATTCTCCCCGGTGAGAGACTCTACTTTCCGTTTGCTCGGTATTTTCAGATCTGGCGTACGTGAGGCGTAATGTGTCGTCGTCTTGTTCGTTATGATTTACTACACTAGGATCGATGTCGTCGAATGGAAATTCGCGCTCGATATTTACGTTTGGGTGAAGCTCGGGTTCAGGGGAGCTTTCACTCGAGTATTACGCTTCGAAGTTTCGGCGGACGTTTTCGCGGATATCTGTTACCGCTTGTTCTATTACTCGGATCGGATTTAAAGGAGTCTACCCGCACGTCGTGCTGGCTCGCTATGCAACCACGACGTGTTTCGTTCGGCGGGATGGCGTCTGTCAATCGCACCGTCCGACATTTACTCTATTCGCGTTTTTATTTGAGCGATTCGTTCGCCGCGTGTTTTATTCGGCTTTCGCTAATACGTTCGCGGTTATTTATACAATAGGTGTGTGTACAATAATTCGCTCGACTTACATATAGACGAGTCGCATGCTGCTGCGCCGCTTAGCCTCGGTGCAATCGGAGTTGTGATAGGTCGGCGTCTTCTCGAGTTTCTTCTCCGTGCGTCGACTACTATATCCGGTGTCCGTTGTTGCTTGGACTGGATCTAGCGTTCGCTGTCTTCTCACAGATGTGTTGCCGTCAATTTATCCGCACTATTTTCAGGCCTGCTGTTCCTGGCGTTCCGGTTCCTCCCTGATGATGGGTCCCACCGCTGCCAGTTTGTCGTGCCGCTCCGGCACTTGGGGTTCGTCTTCCGCGGAGGAACGATAATAACAACACTCACCAAATTATCTTATAAACAAATAAACCTTTATTCTTAATTACACAGCGTAGTTATTTTATTTTACAATATTCAACGGACAGCGTTTCCGCTGTTTGCCCGATTATTGCGTATAATATAATGACAGCGTTCTTGCTGTCTGTCCGAACTGACTGACTTCGATTCTGTCTCCGTCCTCTTGATTTTTATCCTGATCGATTTCGGCAAGGATCGAGTCAGCGTTCCCAATTAGGTTGCTGCGGTCGGTATTCTTTACACCGGCCGCGCAACCGGGTCGCGCGATTGCTAATCGCTATTGTGGAGAGTACTTTTTAATAATGTTACGAGGCCAAATGTTTTATCTGGGTCGCGTTGCCCCATCTTCTTTTATTATTTTATTTAATATTTGATAATATCATTGGCCTCCTAACAGACTAGTCAAATCATACAAATTAATTCACACTTACACTTCAAAATTGTTATTAATTTTCGAAGGTAATAATAGCATTCGAAACGGGTTTTATTCCACCAAACATTAATTTTACATCGCCACGAGATGACATAGATGCCTTGATGAATGGAACTGTTCGTGTCGTCCAAGAACCAATGCAACTTAAAAACGGTTATATAGGTATCAGCTCTTTCGGTTTCGGGGGAGCTAATGTTCATACATTATTAAAATGGAATCCTAAACGAAAAGTTAACAATGGAGCACCGACTGATGACTTGGCAAAACTTGTATTATTGTCTGGACGCACTGAAGAATCAGTAAAGTTGTTTTTAAATGATGTTAGTAGATATTTTGAAAACAATTTCAATGTCATTTTGAAAAGTTAAACATTTTCATTTCATTTCATTTGCAAGATGTTTTTATCTTAAGATCTCGATTTTAGGTAGTTAATCATTCGATAGATGTAGAATATATCCGTTTACTACACGACATTTATGCAGATAATATAGACGGTCACCCATGGAGAGGATTCATTATACTGAATACTTTGAAACAAGATTCAATAAAGGAAATTCAAATTTGTGAGAGTGTGAAAAAACCTGTTTGGTTCATATTTTCTGCTTTAGGCTCGCAATGGCCAGGAATGGGTATATGTTTAAAATTAATATATATATTTTATTTACAGTTAACCTCTATAATAGTAATATATTTATAATTTTTATAAATAAATTAAAATCAGGTCGAAACTTATTAAAATTTRAAGTCTTTGCAAGTGCGATAAGAAAGTGCGATGTTATTTTAAATCAATATGGTATAAATGTCACGGACATTTTAACTAAGATAGACGAAAAAGTGTGCGAAAACGCATTATATGCATTTATTGGCATTATCGCTATTCAGGTAAYATATTATATTTCAAAAAGCTATAAACTAGTATAAATTATTTTATATTTATTAATAAAACATACGCGATAAATATAAATTTTGTTTAAATATAAATTTTTGTTTTATGTTACTATTCTATATGTTATGTTTTCTATTTTTATATTGTTCTATATTTTATATTCCATATGTTTTTCTACATTTATTTCATCACATTTTATTATTTTATCAAAAAATTCTTAAAATGAGTTTATTGTCTGGTTATAAAATATTATATATTCGTAGATCGGCTTAGTAGATCTCTTRGCATCCTTAAAAATTATTCCGGATTACATGATTAGTCATTCTGCTGGTGAACTCGGTTGTGCGTACGCAGATAAATGTCTCACAATTGAACAAACTATTTTATCAGCATACTTTATTGGTTTGGCGTGTACCGAGAAAAAAATCGTTCGTAGCTCTATGGCTGTTGTCAGTCTTGATTACCAGTGTCTCAAAAATATATGTCCAGCGGATATTGAAATAATATGTCGCAATAGCGAGAACAGCAGCGTTGTGAGTGAACCCACAGAATCCGTACAAGAATTTATGAAAAAATTGCAGGTAAAAATTGAATTTTCTCTATTTGATTTATATGGATAGAAAACTTTGCATAATAATTTTCAAAATGTGAAAATTCACTCTTGAAATTCAAGACATTTTGCCATATGTTAAATCTGTTTTTTGATATTATCAGGTTAATAATATTCACGTGAAAAAGATCAACTGCAACGTACCGTATCACAGTTCTTATCTCACATCCGCGGAAGCTCAAATTTTGTTTAATTTGAACAAAGTAATACCACAGCCGAAAAAACGGAGTCCAAAGTGGATCAGCACTTCCGTATCTCACACCGAATGGTTCGCTTCAGTATCAAAATTATCATCAGCGGATTATCATACGCGGAGTATATTAAATACCGTTCTCTTTGAACAAACTACGCATCTAATTCCAAGTAACGCTATAACTATCGAAATCGCACCAGATAGTGTTCTACATCACATTTTAAAAAAATGTTTGCATCCAGAAGTTACGAACATTATACTAACTCAACATACTGAACAAAATGACGTAATTTTTCAAGGAATTGGGAGACTTTACAACAATGGTTTACAGCCGCAAGTTGCCAATTTATATCCTCCAGTGGAATTTCCAGTTAGCCGAGAAACGCCTATGATCTCTCCATCGATCAGGTATGAGATACATATTACCGTAATCACAATCTAGATTGTCTATATTAGAAAAAAAATATATATATATATGACGGGCGCGCTTGCCCTTGCGTGTATAAGCGAGGGGCGCCCTGCGTGTCCACAGGTAGGAGTGGAGCGTAGATGATTTTGTCGTATAAATATGTTTATTATATATATATGTATAGATCTGTAATGTAAAATTGTGTCAATGTGTAAGAGTGTAAGTGTGAATATATATACAGTGTGAGTGTACGTGTGTTATGTATATACGGTGTGTACGTGTGTTATGTGTATTTATGGGGCCCTAAGAAGGGCCGATGTCGGCGTAGGCGGCTATACACGTTCCCTCCACGTGAGCGTGGGCTGCGTCTTCGTGTAGCGCCTTGGTCCTCAACGGCTATGTCTCGGCGGCGTTCCTGGAGGAGTATATGAGCGCTCGTTGCACTGAGAGGTCTGCGTCGAAGTGTCGCTCCTCGTTGGCGCCTCCACTTGTGTTCCGGTAGAACAGGTCATTGATGGTCTCTGCTCCTCGTGCTCGGACTGAGTTGCCTTTGTGCTGGTCCTTGGATTGCACTGTATGCCTCGATGGACTCGGGCCGGTGTCCTTGGCGGTGTCCTCTCCAGTGGCGAGAGTGGTGTCGGAGGTCTCCAAAAGGGAGATGTACGCCTCCGCACTCGATAATCCCACAGAGCCAGGAACTCTCTCGAGGGCTCGCCGTGCTCGCAGCGGTGAGAACTGGATTTCGATAAGCCTCCACTCCGTCGTCGTGGCTACGGTTACGGTCTCTAGGCGAAAATGTCCTGGTAGACTGCGTAGCTCGGGTACACCAAAAAATAACGACATCCTATTCATAGCTGAATTAAGTTCTTCGTCAAATTAAGTTCTTTCTCAGTTTTAAAATGCTCATTAACATCATGCATTAATTTGACGATCAAATTTATTTGTGACTTTATTTCCAATTTAGTTTAGAACTACGACATTATAACCGGCTGTGTTCGACGCGTAGTTTGAATTTGTACTGAATTATAGTTTAATTTAAAAAAATAGAATTATTATTGCACCGATACCTAGTTTTGACCGTATATTGGCCGTGATTTAAATTATTTGATGTTTTCATATATCGGTCGAAACGAAATTTATTACTTGGATTATGTTTGTGAAAAAAATGTTTCAGATAAAAATTATAGGGTTTAAAAAGATCTATTTACTGATCTTATCAGTTTGACCGTAGGTGGCATCGCCGAGGTCACATTAAAATGACATCGATTTTTATTAAATGGAAATTCCCGTTTTTTATGGCATATTCTTGTACTTGATCTTGAAAGCTTTTTAAAACGCACCGCAATAAATTTTGGTTAAATACTCTTTGAGATATGAGTTGACAAAGTTCACATTTTGACACAAAATATTTCGTAAACTATTCATTTTTTACTATATCTCATAACTTTTATGCACAAAATAATAAGACAAATTAGGTGATGTAAAGAAAACACACGGTTAATTTTTTTTTAATTATGCAATATGCAACTRCATAATTTTTTCAAACTAGTAAGATCAGTAAATACATTTTTTTAAAACCCTACAACTTTTTCTGAAACATTTTTTTCAAAAAAATCTTCCCGAATGAATCCATGATTCCCACTTAGATATATTATGTCTTTATATTATCCTTTTTTAATTTACATACTATTTACTGCAATATTCAAATAAAATGATATCTTTGCAAGTAATCAAATAAATTATTTTTTTAATTTGATTAAAATTTGTTTGAATTTAAAAGATTTTTTATGTAATAAAACATTTTAAATTAAATTTAAAAAATATTTATTTAATTAAGAAATGTCGCAAATATATTTATTTAAAAAAATTTTTGTAATTTAAAAATTTTTAAATTAAAAGAGGTTCTTTTATATAAAAAATATAATTTTTTTATAAAATTTTTTTATAATAAAATAATTTTTTATATAAAAAATATATATTTATTTTAAGAAATATCGATATTTATTTCAAGAAATGTAGATAAAGAATTGATAATACAAAAAAAGTTTTTCTTTTCTAAAAAAGGCATGTTAAATCGATTACTCGTATATATCGAAGTATTGTTTGCCGCTTTTCCGCGATGCTGATTGGTTCTCTAGCTGCGCTTGCTTCGTGAGCGACTGTCATTGCATATTTTGACAGTTGTGTACCGAAAGGTTAATAGTGTAATAATAATAATAGTGTAATATAAATTGCATTTATTCAAGTATAATTAAAAGAAACTACATAGCGCGAAGCGCGCGTCTGTAATGTCTAGTCTTTATAAAATATATTTAAAAAAGTCTATTAAATAAATGTTTTTTTAAATAAAAAAAAAAGTTTCTTTGGAATAACTCCTGTTTAGAGGACTATCATTTGATGACCTTGACTTTGGCATATATTGTCAAGTTCATGACTCTGAGTGACCTTTAAAGCGACGGCTAAAACCTTCGAAAATCAAAGAGATATATTAAATTATATATATTATATATATATTATATATATAATTATATATATTAAATTCAAATAATTTTAAAAACTAATTTTTTTTATGATTTGCTTATTTAGAAAACAGATATATGTTCTCTTCCTTACGATAAATAACTTTTTATTTTAAAATAAATATTTTTTGTTTTAAAACGTTTCATATTTGATTTAAAAGATAATATTATTTTTCTTTATTCTTTATTACAAATAATTTATTTATTAAAATAATTATTTTTTTAAACAAAATGAAAAATATTTATTTAAGTCAAAATATTTAATTTTAGTGTAATGTATTTATTCAAAAAAGAATTTAATTATATAATAATAGTTAATAGAAAATTTTTAATTTATTAAGACTATTAATTTATTAATATTAATCTTTATTATAATAATTTAAATATATTTATTTATTTAGTTTATATGTAATTAATACTAGACTTATTGTAGGCTTATTATATATATATATATATATAATTGTATCATATAACCACACTATTATTTTAATTCCATATTAGATGGGATCATTCCAAAGATTGGTTAATACCAAACTTTAAAGAACAAATGTTCATAAGATCCAGAGAACGATATGTTGAAATCTCACTCAACGATAAGGCCTATGATTATATGAGCGGTCATGTAATCGATGGAAGAAATTTGCTACCCGCGACGGGTTACCTTGCACTCGTATGGCAAACTATCGGCATGATGAAAGGAATAATCTACACAATGGTACCCATCATTTTCAAAGATGTAAATTTTATTCGTGCTACTCGTTTATCGGAAAATGATACTGTAAAATTGAGGATTGCGATACAAAAAGGTATTCGTAGAATGACAACTTTAAAGTAGCTTGCAAGAGTGTGTATAATCGGTTATATAAATATATTACAGATGGAAAGTTTGAAATAACCGAAGAAGATAGCGTTKTTGTGACAGGTACAGTGCACGAGACATCGAATCCAGAACAGGAAATGATTCCAACAAATCTATTATTAGAAAATAATGAAGAAGAACATATGAATACTCGAGATATCTACAAGGAATTAAAACTACGTGGTTATCAGTACAGCGGCTGGTTTCGTGGATTAAAAAGTGCCTCTATATCAGGCAAAAATGGACATATTATTTGGAGAAGTAATTGGGTAACATTTATGGATAATATGCTACAGATGCATATTATCGGATACGATACTAGAGATTTGTATGTTCCTACGAGTATCCAAAAGTTAGTGATCAATCCTATGCTTCACACTTGGAAACTACGGAACGCCGCGGATGATGTGGAAACAAAAACAAACGATAAACGTAAGTGTTCTTCAATTATTGAGATCTATTTTAGCTTGATACATGAATATTAAGTAAGAAAATCTTTGTAAAACGATTATTATTTTAGATGTCTTTTTAGAAAAGATGTTTTTTAGTCATACGAGTTTAAAAACGCCATTACATCTTAAATACATATTTCAGACATATGTTGTCTGGTTTATTACAGAATTACCGATACGAATATACAAAGAAATAGCCACAGCTATAGCTGGCGGAATAGAGATTCGAGGTCTTAGAGCCACTCGAATCTCTCGACGGAAATTAACTCAAGATGCTGTTACAGAAGAACACACATTTGTAGCACATCGTGACCGCGCTGAGATTTCTTTAAACGATGCAATTCGAATATCGGCGCAACTCGTGCTGGAAGACCATCAAATTATCAAAGTGAAAGCTATCGAGCTAGTGGAAGATGTCGATGATGTTACGTTAGACGGTCTCTCATCTTTGTTGCTAGTTGAAGCTTTGACGGATGTACCATTGATACAAATAAATATCACGCTACTAACGTCACCGAATCGTTTCAATTCACCAGATTTATCGCAAAACATTTCAATCGAAGATTTAAACAAACCATCCGTAAAAGACAAAGTATTAATAGTTGCTGGATTTAATCTTTTGACCAAACGACAATCATTAGAACGACTTTTGCCACTTCTGAGAGAAGGTGGTTATGTGTTGACGAGAGAGAAAGGCGACGTAATCGATGATAACATATATTCGCAACAATACGATTTAAATGTTATTCTCGAAAAGCGCACTGACAGAGAAATGATTGTGCTTTTGAAGAAGAAAGTTTTGATAAAACAAAGAAATATTATATTTATAAGAAATGATAATTTTGATTGGCTGGACGAGCTAAAGTTGTTTGTGAGCGACGAGAAAAAGCTCGACCAAAATAGTAGAATTATAATTGTTGGAGAAAGTGATTTTAAATGTGTTAGGTTTTGTTAACTGTTTAAGAAAAGAATCAGGTGGAGAATATGTCAGAGGAGTGCTTATTCAAGATATGAAGGCCCCTGAATTTTCTCTACAAGATCCCTTCTATACACAGCAATTGCAGAAAGATATGACTATTAATGTATTGCGATCTAATAAGACCTGGGGGTCGTATAGACATTTAAGATTACCACTGCCGGAAGCCAAACTTGTACCTAGTGCTCATCTCTTTCAAACGGTATATATAAACTTGTCAAATTATCGATTTTCATTGTATAATAACATTATGTAATTGTGTCTTTTGCACATTGTCTCGATGTTTTCATTTAAAATTTAATTCTATATATGTAATGTCATCATATAAAATTGTTGTTTTTCTATAGGTTTGTGGAGATCTAAGTACACTCTGTTGGATAGAAAACAATAATTTTCTCGAGTCTCGTCGTGAAGATATGGTACGTGTGGTTTACTCTTCCCTCAATTTCAGAGATGTGATGTTCGCCACTGGTAAATTGACAAGTTTTAATCAGGATGTTTTACGATTATTTCAATATGTTCCTCTTGGATTGGAATACGTAGGAATAGATGCCAACGGACAACGTGTAATGGGATTTCGAACTAAGTAAATAATGCTTCAAAAAATGATTATGTTGTTTTAACATCATAGAACAATAAATTAAAATTATTTTTTTTAGTTGCATTGCTAACGTCGTTGTAAAAGATAAAGATTTATGTTGGAAAGTACCCGACGCGTGGACATTAGAAGAGGCGGCGACGGTCCCGTGCGTTTACAGCACGGTTTTTTTAGCTCTATACATTTATGGAAAAATGAAAAAAGGTGATAAAGTACTTAATACATTCTGGTACTGGCGGTGTTGGACAAGCAGCTATTCATCTCGCTCTCAAAGAAGGATGCGAGGTGTTCACTACTGTGGGCACGAGTGACAAACGGATTTTTATTAAAAAAACGTTTCCGACTATTTTGGATGAACATATCGGAAATTCTCGAGATACGAGTTTTGAACAAGTGATTATGCGGCAAACGAAAGGTCGCGGTGTCGATATTGTGTTAAATTCGTTGGCGGAAGAAAAATTAATCGCGTCCATTCGTTGTTTGGCGCAAAACGGTCGATTTCTAGAACTTGGCAAATTTGATCTTGTTTCTAACAATCTTCTAGATATATCAGCGTTCCAGAGAGGTATTAGCTTTTATGGAGTTGCACTGGATAATATAATTGATACTGATCACAAGTATAAGCCTTTATTATGTAAAATGATAGCCGATGGTCTTACAAATGGAATCATCAAACCAATTCAAGCAAAAGTTTTTCGTAAAACAGAAATTGAAGATGCTTTTAGGTACATGGCGAGTGGAAAACATATGGGAAAGGTATGATTGTGCTGACAATATATATATATATATATATAATAGCAAGGATCCGGTAAAAATTTTTTTATATAAGAATATATATAAATATATATATAAACATATATAATTATATACAAAATGTGTTATATTCATATATATCAATATTTACTTTGTTGTTTTATAAAATTATCGTTTGATACAAGAAAAATAATAATATGATAATGAAAACATAAAAATTAATTAAAGAATAAATTGCGCAACAAAGAATCAAATTTCCGAAAAATCAAATTTAAAAAATCAAAAGTAATTGCTTATATTATAATGATATATATATTTTTATAATGATATATAATGATCTATATATAAAAACGATTTTTTCTTGTATGTAAGTAATTTTACAAAAGAGAAAAGGATACATGAAGGATATATGTAGATATTTTGTATATAATTATAAATGTTTATATATATTTATATACATTCTTGTCTATATGAAAAAGTTTTATGTGAGAGAATTGTTCATAAATAACATCTTATCCATATAATAAATCTTTATTACACGAATGACGTGCATTTTTTTATGTGATTATATTTATTATATTAATGTGGTTATAGATAACTATAAATATCCATGAAAAGGATGAAGCTCTAGACAAGCACGTTCTCGCGTATCGTCGCTATTATTGTCTCAAAGATAGAAGTTACATTATACTAGGAGGTCTGGGTGGATTTGGTTTAGAATTAACCGATTGGCTGATATTTCGGGGTGCCAGAAATATCGTGCTCATTTCGCGAACTGGAATAAAAAATGGTTACCAACGCATGAAACTTCGACTGTGGAAATTATACGGTATAAACGTTCTTATCGTCAAGAATATCGACGTTGCTGACTTCAAAGATTGCGAATATCTCTTACGGACTGCGRAAAGAGAAGCACCGGTAGATGCGATATTCAATCTCGGTGTGGTGCTGAAGGACAATATCTTCAAGAATCAAACCGCTGAGACTTTTGCCGAATCTTTCCAATCGAAAGCTCGAGCAACGCAAACATTGGACAAACTTTCTAGAAAAATCTGCCCCAAATTGCGACATTTCGTGGTATTTTCTTCCGTTTCCTGTGGCAGAGGAAACGCTGGACAAACTAATTATGGTATGGCCAACTCCATCATGGAGAGAATATGCGAAGAGAGGGTGGAGGAAGGATTACCTGGATTGGCGATTCAGTGGGGAGCTGTRGGTGACGTGGGTCTCGTCGCTGACATGCAGGAGGAAGATAAAGAACTGATTATCGGTGGCACTTTGCAGCAAAAGATAACCTGCTGTCTCGACGAGCTCGACAAGTTTTTACTTCAAAATCGGCCGATTGTGAGTAGCATGGTCGTAGCTGAAAAGAAAGTGGAATCTCTTGGACTTGGCAGTCTGATAGAAACTGTCGCCAATATTTTAAGTAGGTGYTTCTATGCAGAGTTATCTTTTACATGTATTTATACATTTATTTATTTTTATTAATTTATGAGTAATACATTACATAGAATAAATCTTGATATAATCGTCTATTACAGACATAAGTGACATGAAAGTTGTAAGTTATAATTCATCTTTGGCCGAACTTGGAATGGATTCCATGATGGCTGTGGAAATCAAGCAAACTCTGGAACGAGAATTTGATATTTTYCTCACTGCGCAAGAGATACTAAGTCTCACTTTCGCGAAACTCATTAAGATGTCCGATACAAACGTCAGTGATGATAATATACATGATAAAAGAGAACTCGACACGAAAAATCCATACATTATAAATCTTCCAATTGGGATTGTAAAAGATGAAGATTTTATTTCACATACTTGTTTCGATCTCTGTACTAAAAGACAGAAAACTAAGACTCAAATATTTCTTATACCGGGTGTCGATGGATGTGGAACTGTATTTCATCATTTAGCACCAAATATCAAATTTTCAGCAGCGTCCTTGCATTATAGCACAACTAACATCGATGCTACTAACGTTATATCGGAGACGACAGATCATCTCATAAATGTACGCAATTATATTAGTAATTTTGTATTATATTGACGGAGAATTGCTTTCATTTAGGAGACATTAAAGTTCAACGAATACTTCAATATTTTTACAGCATATACTACCAAAACTGAGAGCTGGAAAAGATTTTGTAATGGTAGGATATTCCTTCGGATCTATTATCGCGATTGAGTTAACAAGAAGATTGGAAGCTATGAATTTTAAAGGCCGATTGATTCTCATCGACGGCGCTCCTGAACAAATGCGAATGATGTATAAAGATTTTATATCAGATTCTAACGATGTAGACCTTCAAATTTTAATACTAATTAATATTATGAAAATTTATGCGGCAGAAAGTAATGAAAAGGTAATTTTTTTCTAGAATTTACATTAAAATTAATTTACGTATATTTATGTGTTTATATATATTATTATATATATATATATATTTTAAGGGAATCAATATCAATCTTTTTCCGTGTTATGATCTTGTATTTCAAGTATTTCTCAATAGGATAGATTTTTTTGACCGTCAACGAATAAATTGAATCAAAGCCTATACGGTCAGAGCTAGATCTTAAGTGTCCAACCATATTATCGTATACATTGATATAAATTTTTCAGTTATTTTTGAATTGCGCGCCGATTGTTTGTCGGACTTGCAATGCAATTCTAAACTGAACTAATAAAGTCACAACTTAATTTTTGATTGTCAGTTAGTGATGCTGATAGCATCTTAAAAAACTGTGAATAACTTATTGCGAAAAATATTACCTCAGCCAGGGTTTGAACCTGGGATCTCCTGCCTATCTGGGGCAAGTTTATTACCAATTCGACTACCGAGGCATGTAATAATATTCTTCGCAATAACCGGTATGTAATTGAGAAAGGCGTCTTTCCAGGCAACGTATATAAACAATAGGATAGATTTTCAGACTATCGTGACACAAATTTTTGAAAAATGTATACAATGTATACAATAATATGATTGGGCACATAAGATCCAGCTCTGATCATATAGACTTTGATTCGATTTATTCGTTGACGGTCAAAAAATCTATTGTTTATACGTTGCTTGGAAAGATGCCTCGGTGGTCGAATTGATAAGACATTTGCCCCGAATAGGCAGAAAGTCTCAGGTTCAAGTATTTCTTATTTTGAAAGAAAACTTTATAAAAAATAAAATGTATAATTTTACAGATTCTAATGGAATTGAAGAAATGTGAGACCTGGGAAGAAAGATACGATATTTTCGCCAAACAGTTCTTACTTATAAGTACGTCGCTCTCGTTTGCAAATTTAAAGACATTATATACAACAATTTATAAACATTCATCCGCTGTTCGGCAATATGATCCTTCTACGTTGCCACCTATTATAAATCTCCTATAATATTATTAAAAGCTACATGCCCGTTATATCCCATGATCGAAGAGGATTATGGTTTACACAAGGTACTTTAAAAGAAGTTGCTCTAATTTATCTTTGATAAGTCAAATTCAACAAAATTTTTTTTTAATAGAATAACATATAATTATTATTATATATATTTAAGGTAACACAAAACATGGTGAAAATACATTACATCGAGGGTACTCATGTGTCGATCTTGCGAAACATAATTGCTGCAATTAACGGAGAGCCGCCATTTATAATTTGATGTTTTAATTTGTTTATAATTAATTTTATTTGATGGAAGTAAATATTTAAAATACTATGTTCATCTTAAATTTTGAAAGATACGCTTGATTCATCGCATAAAAATTAAGATTTAAGGAAAAGAAAAAGCATCATTCTGCTGTTCACGAGTTATTGATCGATAAATAGATGATAGCCCAAATAGTACAAATTCCAAAAATAATTCATTTTAAATCCCCTTTTTATGAAATGTGTTCTTCTATCTTATTTCTGATTTAATATCATTTGTTAAAAATTCTAAAGGTTTTACTTTTAGTTCATGAATTCTGTGCTTTTTCAGATACAAAAAAAAAATTTTTATAATATATAAAAATTTGTAATAAAATCGAAATAGTTTTTAAAAAGTGTTCTCGTATAGATCATAAAAAGTTCTTGAATATCTCGAGTATACGGAATAAAAAGTAGGGTATATATCTTTATATATCTTTAAATATATATCTTTAAAATTAAGAAATGTTAATTTAAAAAGAATTTTGCAACAAAAATATGACAATATAAATAATCTGGTATGATATTGTTATTGTAACAATTGATTTAGCATAGAAATTTTTCATTAAAAGATATATTGTGAAAAATTAATCGTAACAGCAGCAATATTATATTAGATTTTTCATATTATCATTATTTTGCAATATATTTTCTTAATATATATTTTTTAATTTTTTATGAAAATAAATTGTACTATCGTTTGTATTATCGCAAATTATATATTACTTTTATTAAAATTGTATAATATATGTATATGTTTGTACATTATTTTTTTCAATTACATCGTTTCATTCACAGGTTGAATAATACGTACATTTATGTATATCACGTAATGACGTCTACGAATTATTAGTAGTTCAGATAACACAAAGTCCAAAACTGGGACATAATATATCTTAAAGACGGCTTTAAGATGTATTTTAGACTCTCGCAAATATGTTTTTAAGGCGTCTTTTTGATGTTTTTGAGACATCTCATGTCCGATTTTTGAACTTTGTGCTGTCTGGAGAAACATTTAGTAATTGAAAAATACTTATGGTCCATGTCTATAGTAGCTCCTACGTCATTCATCTCATTCCGTCCCGCTTCCAAGTGTGAAGCATACGATTGATTATTAATTTTTAGATATTCGTTAGAAAATTTATGTTAAGTTTAACACATTTCACGTGTCTCAAACCACTCAAATTATTATATTAATATAAGATGAATATGTTACACAGTAACACAAATATTATATAAAAATTAATACTAATGTAACATTTTGTGGAAACATATTTTTTCAGTAAAAATAATATTTATAATATGATAAATTAACACGAACATTCACCTTTGATTCATTTATTTTAAAATTTATGTTTTTTAATTCATTATTTTTATGTATTTATTCAATTACTCATAAAATATGTTATTTTTACACTAAAAAATATTAAATATCAATTTAACAAAAAATATCCAAACAACATAATTATATTATGTTAAATTAATTCGAATATGTTAAAAATTCAACACAAAAATTTTAATAAGGACTGTTTTTAACACAAATACAATATGTTTTTCACTGTGTGTGTAGAAACGTACAAATTCCTAGTTTTGTAGCTAATTGTAGACGAATTCGAGATTATAATAATAGGGGGCAGTAGTACAAACCCGAGATTTGGAAGACACGCTGTTTCCCTTTCTTTTCTTTTTAAGTATTACTACGCCGAGCTTCCAGAAGGCTCGAAGCCCGCCTAAAGTAGGGACCCTTTTTCGTGTCTAACGTTCACTACGTATTAGTACGAATTCTTGTATTTCCCCGTACTGTTCGGGTACTGTTCAATAAATGTTCTCGATATAATCTCGATTGAGCCACGAGTGTCGATTGTGTTCCTGATACTGTTCCTCCCGAACCACGAGTAACACTAATAATGTGCATCTGTGTGGATTAATGTTACCTAATTATTTCTCCAAGTAATATGTACTTTCTTGCCTGATMTAAATGCAGTCTTCAATCCTCGAAGATAGCCGCTATACTAGTAACCGCGCAGTTCAACTCTTTGGGTCTTATGTGAAAACACACACATTGGACCTGAATTTTAGGACTATCTTCTTGAAGAACCCAACAAATGAATAACATTTATTCGAATTCGTTTCATATAAAATTGCAATGACAACAGATTTCCTAAGAATTAAATAATAACCACGAGGGCTTACGTAAGGCCCAATTTTCAAATTCGGACGGTATATAAAGAACACAAAATTTGAAGTAGATTTCGGATCGGTATGAAAAATATGAATTTTACATAAAAAAACATGACTTGGGCCAAATGGGACTCAAAAATTATATCGGGCCCCAATTTCGGGACAGCTATTTTGAAGAACTCAATAAAGTAAAGATCTTTTATTCTTATACTTTTTCCATAAAAATGCATTTTTAGCTAGTTTTTTTACTAGTTTTTTTACTAGTTTTTTTGCTAGTTTGTCTGTGATACTTATGGTGATACATATTACAAAGCCGCCATATTGGAAAATCAACTCTCAAAAAATTTTCCAACTATACATATTTCATGTAAAAGTTCCAAAGACCATATTTATACTTTTCAATATCATTCGACGCCGTAATCGGAGTGAGTATTGTTACTTTAAAAAAAATGGGCAGGTAAAAATTGCATTTTTCCGGGAAAAATGGTGGAAAATCGATATTAGAAATGATTTTTTCATGATTTTGACAACGGATTCAGAATGAGTGGATCCGAAAACCTTGAGATACGTATTTTTCATCAATATTTTACAACATTTTCATCGTAAGTTCTCAAGCGAAAATCAACGAAAAATTTTAGTCACTTCGGGCATTAATGAGTTAATGAATATGATTAAAATTAAAATGTATATTATGTTATGTAATATAATTATAAATAATATAAACTTGTGTATATATATATATATTTTTTTTTTTAATATAGACACAATATCTAATTGCTATTATAATAATATATACGTATGTATTTTATACCTGATCGATGGGGAGATTATAGGAGTTCCTCGGTTAATAAGCAATTCCGGCAATTGATGATTTAAATTAGCAATTTACGGCTGTAAGCCACAGTTGTAAAGCTTTCGTAAAATTATATCCATATTTTGTTCAGTGCATCGAGTCAATACAATGTTCGTAAATTACGGATGCAAAAATTCTTTCAAAACGCACTGCACAACATCATCTGGTGTGATTTCGATGGTTACAGCGTTACTTGGAATTATATGCACTGTTTGTCAGTGCCGTAACTAGCTATGTTTACGACCGGTGCGAGCTTAAAATTTTGCGCCCCCTCCCCCATTCTCTCAAATATTATACATAGATGTATATTATACATAGATTACTTTGCCATAATAAATATGTTATCCAGAATGCACCACATGGAGACGATCTACGCTACATTCCTTTTTATTTTTATTTTTATTTTTCTTCGTTTATATTTTTTTGTTTATTTTTTATTTACATATTGTTGGTTTTTTTTTATTTTGTTAAAGATATTTCTTTAATTGGTATATTTTAGTTATATTATGAAATAATTATATTTATTAATTGTTATAAATATATTTATCAAGCTAAATGAAAATTATTTAGTACAAAAAGAAGTGAAAGAACAATAGTGAAAATAACAATAAAATAGTATTAAAAATATTTTACAAGGCAACTTTACGAGCCTTACGTGAGGCAAATTCAATAATAATATGTTCATAATTAAGTTGGTTTGAAATCGAGTTCTATGGACAAAATGCCTGAATTCGTCAATCTGTGTTGCCTCATAAAGAACCTTAAGTATATTTTAATAAGTTTTAATTTACTAAAACTCTGTTCGCATGAAGCTACGGTAAGGTTAGATAGAGTTAAAAATATTCTTAAAGCTATACACATTTGGGCAAGTCTCTGCTAATGAAAATTGATGAAATGCCTTGAGCAAGTCTAAAGAATTTACGGATTTGGAATCAGCAATAAGTGTATAAGCTTGAAATTTCAAAATCTCTAATTCACTAAAATTCTGTTGGATTGATATCATCTTCATATTTAAGTGCTAAATGTGCCGCTTGTTTTCTTAGATTTTCTACGGTAATATTTTTTAAGCTATAAATAGACAAAAAAATTGAAATCTGCAGCAATATTATGTAGATTTTCGAATCTCCATTGGAGATAACATATTAAAGTGTCTGTTACTTCAAAAATTATAATTTTAAAATTTTTTTTCCCAAACTTTTTAAAATGTTTTTTGATATTAAAAAAATATTATTAAAAAAATATATTTATTTTTCATTTAAAAAAATTATTCGTGGTCGCGACTGCGCCCCCTAACGATTGCGCCCAGTGCAGCGGCACCAGCGGCACTACCCTCGTTACGGCACTTCTGTTTGTTCAAAGAAAACGATATATTTAGTATACTACTATATTAGCTTGCCGGTATAATTTAGATACTGAAGCAAATCATTCGGTGCGAGGTGTGTTCATCCACTTTGGATTCCGTTTTTCCGGCTGTGATATTACTTTGTGCAAATTAAGCAAACGCTGAGCTTCCACGAATACGAGGTAAAAACTGTGATACGTAGTAAATCTCTTTCACATATTATCAACTTGGTAATACAAATTTATCATTTATGCAGTTGTAGCAAAATATGAATCTTGAATTTTGAAGAGTCGATATTTTAAATATTATTGAGCAATCATTCTCCATATCCACTTATAAAATAAAAAAACTATTCAATTCTACCTGTAATTCTTCCATGAATTCTTGAACGGATTCTGCGTGTCCACTTATTACGCTGCTGTTCTTGCTATAGCGGCATACTATTTCAATATTCCTTCAACATATATTTTTGAGACACTCGTAATTGAAACACAATAGACTGCCATAGAACCACAAATAATTTCTCCTTCAGCACACGACAAACTAATCTATCAAAAATTATCTTTTTTAAAAAAAAAGGTAATTTTTGATAGATATTTCTTTTTTTAGTAATATATAAATTAATTAAATTTTGCTAAAAAGGTTTCTATAGACTCGACTATGAATGCCGGCTATACTCCCACACAACACGAAGTCGACTGAAAGTTGACTATAAGTTGACTAGAGAAGTCAAGAGTCAACTTTTAAAAAGCAGAATATTGACTTATATTTGACTAATAATTGACGAATGTCCCAAAAATAGTCGACTGAGAGTTGACTTTCCAAGTTGACTATCAGTTGACTAARAGTTGACARTAAGABGACTTTTCAAGTTAARTCGACATATAGTTGACTTTTCATAGTCGACTTTACGCCGACTGGGAAAAGTCGACTAACTGTCAGCAAACAGTCCCGTGTTGTGTGGGCTACTATTACACGAAATAAGCATTTATATTTGTATGTATACGAGTAAAAGATCATATACATATATTGATTTTGACTAACAAAAGATAACAAAAAGAAGAGATAATCTCGATATGTCAATAAAACTGAACATTTATTAACATGTACTTAATCCTGAAGCTTATGGCTAAGCTTAGTGATACAAAGTTTTCAAAACCTAGACTGTGTTCGGGTAGACGCTATTAGCGCTGAAAATCTGTAATGCACGTAACTGTAGATTTTCAGCGCTAATAGCGTCTGCCCGAACGCAGCCCTAATATCTTTTATTATTAAATATACTAGCACTCGCAGTGAATATCGAAACGCACCCTTGTAAGCACTGCTGTCATCAATGACGCTAGCACACCTAACGTCTAAAATTCGAAACTGGACATACGTACATACATAAGATTTTTTATTCTTACACTTTACATTATAATAACTTTTTTCATACAGCACGTACAGTAAAAATAAGCATATTTTTATGATATAATTTGGGTATGCGCTATCGATTGAGCTTATTATCAACTCAATCGACTCAGCCGTTATTGAGATCTGATAACCTCGGCTCGTTTCAACTTTTGGTCTCGCATAAAGAGACGGTCGGTCTCGCGCTACACGTGAACTTTGCGCGAGATACTATCGTGTCTCTTGATAACTGTATAATTGTATAATGTATAGCAAGAAGAAATAAAATATTTTGAGAGATTTTTGAATATTTATTGTAATTAAATCCTAATCAAATAACATTTATAAAAATTTGAGAACTTTTTTATTTTTTCTTAGCACACGAATTATAATAATCAATATCCATCAATTCTTGATTATTGATCTATATCATTATCTGTTATTAGATAAATTAAAGAGATATATAAATTGGGATGGATAAAATTAAATTGAATATAGACATAGTGTTATTTACGTTGAATTTTTACAGATAATTTAATATGAAAGTACATTAAACACTAAAGAACATGCAATATTCTTACATATATTATTCTAGTAACCAATTAATGTCAATATATAGTTTAAATTTATTTTTGTGTAACATTTCAAACTGTTGAAACACATAAAATAAAATAATAAAATATTTTAAGTTAATTTGTTGAAATATTTCAACACATCTTCTTAACAATTGCAAACGTAAAGACTCTCCATTAATTCTTGTTTATAAATTTATTTAGAAATTTGTCCAAGTCTTTTGCTAAATCCGCATGGATATAATGCAATAGCCAAGAATTCGCGCAGAAGAAGCGCAAGTTCTTCAGTCGCATTTACGTCATGCATGGCCATTGCTATGTCGGCAGCCACAACACTTTCCTCATGAGTTTTAAAAAATTGACAGTTGGTTTTAACCCATTAACGCCCAAAATCATGGAATTTTTATCTCATCTTTGAGCCTCGCTGCCAAATAGGAAAATGAAAAATATCATAACCAAACCTACTTATCTTACTATTTTTGGGTGTGCTCTTTCGATTTGCGGGATCAAAATTACGTTTTGATGCCTTAGAAAAACAATATGGCGAATTTTATTTGAAAATGTACCGAAAAATTGGAAATTTTTTATT
>JANQDE010000209.1:27581-70667 GCA_037157785.1 Cephalotes varians
ATCAATATAAATATTAATTTTTTTTTAAACTTTGTATCAATAAAACTTCTAGCAATTTAAAACAATTTTCATGCAATGAGAAAACTTGTTAACATTCATAATGTTAAAGCAGTAAGATTATGCTCTCAATCTTTAAACATTAAATAGTTTAATATCCCAATTTAATCTTAATTAGATTATATATATTCCTTAGAGTCTGATTATATATACCTATCCAGATTTCAATAAATATATTACTTTGTTTAAAGCAACAGAATCTAATCAAAAGATAACCTAAATTCGTAATAAGATAATCGAAAGCTAAAAATGAAGCTTTCCATCGGAAAATAAAAACATACCACGGTAAATTTGCAAATTTATTGTCTTTCTCTTTGATCCTCGCATCACCGTTGCTCGTCGAAGGTAAAATCTCAGTTTCCATAGCTTCGTCTACAACATCATCATCCGTCATCTTCGAATTTACGCTGACTGCGCGGGTAAAAGTAAATGCGGGAAATGTTACGAACATGGAGTAAGAAAATTAATTATAGCTAGAAAGAATGTAGGATACAATTTCAAGCGAGAGAGAGAGAGAGAGACAGAGAGAGAGAGAGAGAGAGAGAGAGAGAAATAGAACGATATACATACTTTTATATGTATACACATATATACATATATTATATTTCCGAGATGTATATCTAGCGAGTCAGTCACACCGCGCTATCTAACGGCAAAAATGCGAAAAGTACATTTTGGCCTGGGCGACGACGATGACAATAATGATGATGACGACGTATCTTAAAATAAAATTATACCTGAACGAAATCTTTAAAATCACGATGTCTCCGTTCGTAGTACACGTAGGAGAAAAATAAAAACACTTTTCTTATATAAATTGAACTCAAGCTATTCATTGARTCTAGTTAGAATTCGATCGGTTTAGCCGTTATTGAGATCTGATAATCTAAGGATTTTCTCAAACGGCGTCTCGCGTAAAAGAGTCTTGGCAGTGCTCGCGCGTATACTTGGCGGCGAGGCACTACCGTGCCTCTTGATAATTGTTGGTGATAAAAAAAAATGCAAATTTCTTAAATGTTTTTTTGTACATTTGCATATTACAGCCATGAACATATGAATATACATATGAATATGTATATGTGAATATGTAAGATCGATGATTTAAATTTGAGATTTCTTTTTGTTATCGCTTAGTTTTATCTGAGCAATCGTAGGAGAAACACACTCGCCAAAGTGAAATTATGGCTCAACTAGAATCTAATTATCATATTTCGGAAATCATGACTAGTAAGTTTTTAATATATATGTCGAAAGAATTTTAAATGTTTAACAATTTTTTGAGAAGGGATATTGTAAAAATCTCTTACCATTTTTCTTCAAAATTATGTTAACTCTTGTTACATAGATTTCACAGATGCACGAACGATAAAGTGGTCATTGATATCTTCGCCGATGCCAATGATTTTTATATCACTAGTCTATCTATACGTCGTCTATTTTGCTGGGCCGCAATTTATGANGATATTGTAAAAATCTCTTACCATTTTTCTTCAAAATTATGTTAACTCTTGTTACATAGATTTCACAGATGCACGAACGATAAAGTGGTCATTGATATCTTCGCCGATGCCAATGATTTTTATATCACTAGTCTATCTATACGTCGTCTATTTTGCTGGGCCGCAATTTATGAAAAACAGAAAACCGTACTCGTTAAAAACGTTTATGCAGTGTTACAATATTTTTCAAGTTATTACAAATTTTTGGCTAGTGTTTAACATCGTGACAGATGATAAACCATGGTTCGCTGTTGTGTGGAGATATTGCGAGCCATTTGATAAAATTTACGGTAGTAATAATGAAAAGGTATATTAAATTTTTATTGCCAAAAATAATCTTGATTTAAATAAGTATATTTAAAATGTTTACATAATAAATGTTTATATAATAAATAATTGTTACTCATACAATACACGTAGTAACATCGATAATAATTGAGCACACAAATTGGAAGAGTTAGATAAAAAATTTATAAAGATTAACACAATTGAGATACCAATAATCTAATTATATTGCAGCAACTTGAAATTATTTGGTGGACATTGTTGCTTAAAATAATTGATCTCAGTGAAACCATAGTATTTGTTTTGAGGAAGAAAGACCGCCAGATCTCATTTTTACACACGTCTCATCATATTTCCATGCCTATTTACCTATGGTTGACGCTCAGATACTTCATTCACAGTTTCAACATAACTATTATAATGTTCAATTCTTCTGTACATATTATAATGTATTCCTATTATTTTCTGAGCACTTTTGGACCGAATGCACAACGAAGACTTCTACCATTCAAGAAGTATGTTACTATTATACAAATGGTAAGTAAGTGCTAATTTCTAGTTTCTCGATGTATTTTTCGATATATTAAATATTGCTCTTATTAAAACAGGCACATATGGTATTCTTAACGGTAATTAGTGCGCAAGGTTTAAGACCTAACTGTGGTAACAAGATTGTGAGATATTTCTCTGTTATAACATTTCTTAATGGCATTACGATCTCGTTATTATTTTTCAATTTTTATAGTTCTTATAAGAAATCAAAAACAATCTGATTATGAAAGTGTACAATTTTATTAAATGAGCGTTGCTGTTAACTCAACAAGATTCATTCTTCTTCTATTCATTGTAATAAAATATTAAATATACCCGTGCATGTGTATCTGTATGTACTGTTATTATTTCAATTTCCTGTGTATCTACAACACAAGTAGGATGTCCTGTAAATGGTTGCGTCTTGCATGCAAAAACATCTTGTGAAAGTTGAATAGTTGTACAGTCTGCATGCATGTGCTGCATATCCTGCTCCAGTATCGCGTACTCTAGCCCCGTGTAGAAAACTTTGAAGGATAGTCTTAAAAAACTAGAAGCTCTAACAAGATAATATTAAGGATACCTTAAAAAACGTGTTACTAATATATGATTTGGATTTTATGAGAATTTTATAAGGACTCCTTAACGTACATATGTACATAAATATTTTAATAGAGTCAACTTACTAGGGCCTAGATAGGATTTCTTAAGGATACAATATTTGAAAAAAGTAAGGATTCGATAATGTCTGTTTAATAGGACCTTATAAAGAATTGTTAAGAATACTCTAATTATAAAGGAATCATGTTTTAGAAAGCCGAACTTACTAGGTTCCAAAAAGGATTTCTTGAAGATACAATATTTGAGAAAAAGGATCTGGTAATGTCTACACATTTTAGAATAAAAGATCGAACTGGAGTTCGGCTTCCTATTATCCAATATTTTTGGCGAGTGTACGCCAACGTTACTTGCGTGCCACCGTGTAGGGTTTTTTGATGCGCATCTGCAATGACAAGAGTTGTTAAGGTAGATCGTTTAGATAGAATGTATGGATGTTTGACGTTAAATTCCACATTTGTATTCTGAAGTCGTCCGCCCACTCAAACCATGTTCATCTAAAAACGGTGTGAGTCTAATCAATAGATTTGATTTGGATAGGCGATCTTTATTCGTTAGAATTCTAATTTCGATCTGAAAATGAGATTGCTGCACTTGACGTATCCAGAATTTACAACTTTCTTCAAGCTCAAGTGGGATGAGAGGAACAGATGTCAATTCCGTGGACATTCGCCGAAAGCGTTGAACCGCGCGCTTACACATCGCGGTGATTCGATTGAGTTTGGAGAGCGACGAATAACGTTCTATAAGATCCCAAGGGTTCGCCTGATGGTCTCGAAAGGAAACAAGGGCGTATTTTGGCTGAGCCTCCATATCAATACCAGTGGACGGGAGAGAATTCAATTTTGGCCAAGTGTCAGGCGCTTGATTTAGCCATAATGGGCCAAACCACCACAGTGATTGTTGTTCAATCTCAGATGCGCTGATTCCTCTCGACGCACAATCAGCAGGATTTTCTTTTCCAGGAACGTAGCACCAACGGGCAGAGGGCAATACTTCTTGAATAAATGTTACTCGATTACGGACGTAGTCTTTCCATTTGGCTGGATGAGATGTAATCCAAGTCAAGATAACTGACGAGTCCGACCATAGAAAAATCGAGTTTTCCTTCATATTCAAAGCGTTTTGCACGCTGATTACAAGACGCGATAGCATCAAAGCTGCATTCAATTGGAGACGGGGTATGGTTAGTTTCTTAAGCGGTGCTACTTTGGTTTTGGCGCAAGCTAGAGTTACTTGAACATCATAATTCTGCATCTCAACCCTGATGTAAACGACAGCCGCCATTGCGAGCTGAGAAGCGTCAGCGAATCCATGTAATTCGATAGAGTGAGCGGTCGACGAGATGGAAAGCCATCGTGGAATATTTAAGTGACTTAACGTGGATAACTGTTGTTTGAAGTGATCCATCGATTCTGCATCTCTAATGGTAAGGGTGTGTCCCAATCGATTTTC
The DNA here is from genome assembly GCA_037157785.1 of Cephalotes varians. Lineage (NCBI taxonomy): Eukaryota > Metazoa > Arthropoda > Insecta > Hymenoptera > Formicidae > Cephalotes > Cephalotes varians. The sequence continues at coordinate 32,027 of JANQDE010000209.1, forward strand.
GTTAACCAAAGTTCTTGAATAAAGATTTTGGCCCGCATTACAACGGGTGCAATAAGGCCTAAAGGGTCGTAAAGCTGAGCTATTTCGGATAGGACAGATCTTTTCGTTATGCTTCGGTCTTTGGGCGGTACGGAGGTAAAGTTGAGGGTATCATTCTGTGATTGCCAATTGATGCCTAATACCTTGGTGCGCGTCGAATCCAAGTTCACAGTTGGCACGTGGTTTTTTTGTAACAACGATGAATCGAGCAGAGCTGGATAATTACCATTCCATTTCTGCAAGGGAAATCCGCCCGCCATGCAGAGTTGAATTACTTGTGTCATAATTTCTTGGGCTTCCTCCACGGAATCGGCACCGCCAAAAATGTCGTCTACGTATCTTCCTTCAGATAACGACGCTATAGCTTTAGGAAACCGATGGCCTTCATCAGAGATGAGTTGTTGGAGAACGCGGAGAGCAAGAAATGCAGCACAATTCAATCCGTAAGTAACAGTTGTCAACTGATACGGACACGGTTGCCCGCTCGAATTAAGCCAAAAAATTCGTTGAAGGTTTCGATCGGCAGGATGTACAAGAATCTGTCGATACATTTTAATTATGTCTGAGGAAAAGACGAATTGATACGACCGAAATTTGAGTAAGACATCAAAGATATTAGTTTGCAGCTTAGCTCCAGAATACAAGAGATCATTCAAAGAGACGCTACTGCTCGAAGGATATGACCCGTTAAATACACGAAGTTTAGTGGTAGGGCTATTTTCGCGTAACACTCCATGATGAGGCAGATAATAGAGGGGTGGATCGACAACTTCAACGTCTTCTATTGGATTCATGTGACCTAAAGATTGATATTCGTGTAGAAAGTCCGTATACAATCTTTCATAGGAAAGATCGGATATGAATCTTTTACGAAGTCGCGACAATATATGAAGAGCTGAGATGGACGAATTGCCAAGGTTGCCGAAGATTTTAACGCCGAATTTTAAAGCCGAACTATATAACGGCCGCTCTGATTTCGAGATACGATCGAACGAAAATACTCTTCGCATTTGGCTTCGTCAGGACTGAGAGATGGTACGGTAGATTTTGGAAGATCGTCCTGTTTCCAAAAACAAGTTAAAAGATCTCGCAGATCACGATCGACTGTACAGTGATAAACATTCTCGATCTCATCATGAGTATCTAACGCCGCAGGCCCTGACATCACCCAACCAAACAGGGTCAATTGCGCGATAGGAGATGACGGATCACCCTTTATCAATTCAGGCCGAATAACTTGACCATATGAATCCGCGCCTATAATGATGTGAATTGGTCCAGGTTTACAAAAATTAGGATCCGCAATTTGCAAATTATTAAGATGGGTCCACGAAACGGTAGCCATTTCGAATGATGGTATCTTAAAGGTTAATCGGGGAAGAATAAATGCCTTTAAAATATAAGAATTGGATTCTTCGAATTCAGAATGAAGGCATACGCGAACAGATCCTTTTGTGCGGCCGGAATAAGTTCCGCCAATACCAAGAAGAGGAATTGCCGCCGATTTACGAGGTAGCCTTAATTGGTGCACTAATTCYTCAGCTATGAAAGATAGCTCCGACCCYGGATCCAAGAGCACTCGAACAGATAYGAATCGACCGTCGCGGGCCTTGGCTCTGACCTGGCACGTGGCCAAAAGAGTGACGGGCCTCTGCTTATTATTGCTCTCCGCGTGTCCCACAAAGGATGGTGCTAGTCACTTTTGTTCTGAATTGGATACAAGCGAAGACGAAGCATCACTAGCCGAAACATTCGAATTAGTCTTATTAACGGGCTTCAATTGGGATTTGCGTTCGTCATGTAAAGTAGTATGATGTTTGATGCCACATTTTCTACAACGACGAGAACTCGGACAAAAACTAGCAGCATGACTTCCTAAGCAGTTAAAACACAAATTTAAYTTCATAACAGTGTGTTTACGTCGTTCGGTAGGCTGGGACAAATAAGTGGGGCAATTAAATAAGTAATGGATGGACTTACATAAGCGACATTCTCCTCCAATCTTAGCGTTCGGAGTGGTTGCGACTAAACTACGAGATTTCGTATCCAATTTATTTGGAAAGACGGATGAGCGACCTTTTTCCTTTGCAGATTTACCGGAGGTAGATGCTAGACTTTCCAATGCTCTTGTACGACCGATTACAAATTCCTCGAAATCTTTTAAAATGGGATACAAAGTCGATGGTCCGAGTTTTACTTCCCAGGCTTCACGCGTATCTTGATCAAGCAAGCAGGCTAATTGATGCACTAAAAGAGGATCCCATGTTTTTGTGGAACAATTCAGAGCTTCAAGAGCTCCTAGCGATTCGATAACTGTGGCCTCATGGAATTCAGCTCTTGCGCTGATCTCGACTTGATAGGCTTCAAACCGAACAATCTATCCAATTGCGCGGAGATAAGCACTCGCTTATTTTCATATCGTGATGTCAGAGTTTGCCAAGCTGCGCTGAATGTAGGTAACCTTAAGATTTGTAACAAATCGAGCTGCATCACCAGAAAGACATGTTTTTAGATAGTGCATCTTCTCCACATTGGTAATATCTTCGTTTTCGCCCACCATAGACGTAAAAAGATCGCTAAACAATCTCCAAGCGTGATAATCGCCAGAGAAGACAGGCAGATTAATTTTTGGTAGGCTTCTTCGACGATTGCTGGATCGAGATTCCGTTGGTATGGTATCAGATGATCGTGAAGATGAATTCGAAGCATCTATTGCGTCTCGTCGTTCGAGTAATAAAGCTTTTGCTTGAACGTAGAATTCCTGGCACCTTTCATACGTGCGATGTTTTATGTAAGACTCTTCTTCGAGTCGTTCCGCATGCACGTGATATATCCTTTCATGTTCCCTTTGGAATTTAGCCCAATTATCTTCGAGAACTTCCAGTCGAGTACTCAGTAAATGGCAAGATATGGTATCGGACATTTCCTCTGAGGTATCTCCATTGCATTCTGAATCATGAGAAATCTGTTCATTTGCAGAGAAATCTGTTCATTTGCATTGATATCTGAACACGTAATGAGTGCATGGTTGACTCGTTCGGCATCTTGTAATGCGCCCTTTCGATCGCTGTAAAATACATCAATTATTCATACAAGAAGAACCAGTGATGCAATAACAACCGCATTCGGCGCATCCGACCTTCATCAGTTATCTCCGGGCCGTCCCTGGAGCGCGTCTCCGCCAGATCCGGCTCGAAGGACCAAAAATAATGTTCGGTTTAAAAACATTAAAGCAGGGGCGGACTGACGGGATTGCCTCAAGAAAGCAGCCAAGAGAAGAGAACATAAAGTTTTTAATAGAATTATTTATTCAATCTACAGAACTTAATTCTTTAGATAAATATTCAAATTATCTTATTAACATATTATTATTTAAATATTCTAATCAAACTTATTGATGAAGGGTTATCGGCGAATCTTAACATCCATCCAATTAAAACTTCTGGCGATTTGAGTTTATTATATTATATATATATATTAAGTTTATTATATTATATATATATTATATATATATATATATTTTTTTTAGTTTATTATATTATATATATATTATATATATATATATATTATATATATTAAGATTGTCCAGTTAATTGACGAAAGTAAATTATCAACAGTTCATACTATTAATCAGTTCTCTTGCTTGTAAGAATACTTGAATAATTACACTGGGAAAAAGGTTATACGGGCCCTTGCCTAAGCCGTTCATCAGGCCCCGTGTAGTGAGCTCCAGAAAGCGCTGGTGAGGCGATTCAGAATGTGCTCGTGGAAAAAAGGGAAAAGATATGAAAGCATATTCATGATATCTGCCCGTCCGAGCCAATTCATCGGACGCCCATTGGTGGGAGCGACCCACCGCCTGAGACCATCGTCAGGCAAATATAAAGGACCGAATGGCCGAATATAGCGATGTATACCGAGAGATATTTAATTAAATGTGTCGAAATGAGAAAGACGATTCTTCCTTTACCTGTTGGAAATGAAGGATAATGAATTGGAAAGATCCTTATGGACAATGATACTCCAATTCTGATATGTCCGCTTCTTATTAAGCTTAATTACAACCGTTGCGGGCAAGCTGCTCTTCGTAACCAAGATGTCACTCTGAAAAAACATTCAAGATCCGCGCGCGAATGCGCAGCCGCAAGCACCTTCATTTTTTCTCGTAGTCTTGTTCATTAACTTCCGGGTTTTCCCAAACACGCTCAATGAAAGTCTATATACTCTTTCACAATATTCATATTATAAACTATTAACTTTTAGTTTCGAAATTTCAAATATAAAAGGATATTTTGAACACAAAAATGCATATAATTAATCAAAAAGTACACCTAACAATAATCAAAATTAACATAAACAGACAGCGAAAAATGGATTTGAACCATCTCTACTATAATAAAACATTTGTAACAGTAACCCGTTACTCAAGTAATTATTGCTCCAATTCACGCGTGATCTCTTTCTTTCCTTATTTCTCACTCTCTATCTCTCTCTCTCGACGCGTTTCGGAGTACCCGTTCGCGGCGCGGCCGACTCCGAATTATCGAAGGATGGGGGAAAATATCTCGCGAAATTGCGGGTATAAATAGAGCACCGCGACAGCCGAAAGGCACTCGGATCCGAGCTCCGGGTGTCCTCAGAGCTCCGACCAGACCGGATGTTCTCTGCTATTCTGCGCCAGGCATTCTCGGCCTTCTGCTCCAGACCGGGTGTTCTCGGTTTCCTGYGCCGGGTRTTCTCGGCTATCCTGACCGGGTGTTCTCGGTTTCCTGTGCCGGGTGTTCTCGGTTACCCTGACCGAGTGTTCTCGGTCTCCTGCTCCAGACCGAGTGTTCTCGGTTTCCAGTGCCGGGTATTCTCGGCTATCCTGACCAGGTGTTCTCGGTTTCCTGTTCTCGACCGGGGATTTCGGTGCCGGGCGGACGTGTTACTCCCGAGACGTATATCCCCAAGCCTACAACGAAGCCAACTAACCGTGACATCCTTACAACTCCGGACCCGACGTCAAGTTCCTTTGGGCAAACGCCGACCCGGGATCTTAGATCGCACACATCCGCTGTCGACCACCCGCCTTACTAGTCGATTCCCGTTGCAGCGGTCCGGATTATTTAGATTTAAGTTAGGATTAGTTTGCGTTACGAATAGTTTCGCGTTATAATAAGGTTCCTTGTTTGTTTGCGACGCGCTCTGCGCGTTACAGTTTCAGCGAATTTAGGCTAAACAGTATTTTCATTTACGTCCGAATAAGTCTTGCTCCTGACGCGACCCGTGCGTGTTTATTCCGCATTCCATATCTTATTTGCGACACGTTACAATGTTTTGTTTATCATAGATTCTATCCGTACGTTCAAGCTAGACTAAGATTCGTAAGTTAAGTTTCGTGTTTCAACGCGATCCGCGCGTTACAATTTCGAGTGGTATAAGTAGAGTGTTGTAGTCCATTCATTTTGGTACACGCCGCACTTCTCAACACAAACCGTGCGATTTAAGTTAAGTTTGGTAATCTGTTCATCGCAGCTCCGCCCGTTATGGGCGATCAATTACTACCAAACGCGGCGTGAGTGATACCGCGCTCAATTATAAAACTCTCGCTGTGTTGACCACAGCCAATACATCAATTGCCTAATAAAGGATTTATTTTCATTACATCAAAAATAAATTGGTGTTTCGTCCTTTCTCGAACTCTGACTCCGGCCAGCCGATCCGAGCGATCGAGAAAGTCGAAACGTTACACATTCTAATACTGTTTTCAATTGGCAAGAGATTATACAAAATCACCTAGAGTAGACTAAACAAAACAGAGGTGGGTTAATAGACATATCAATTCAAAATGACTGGCGTTAGATGTTAGAGTCCAAAACGGATTCCCCCCAAGAAATCCGGCTATTCTCTCACAGGGGATCTCTCCAGATAGACTAAAGTCCGTAGAACTTAAAAGTTACAGAAAATTCCATTCATGAATCCAACTAATTTGAAAGAAATTCCATAGTTCCAAGATATCAGACCTCGCAAGAAATTCATATAGCTTCTTCTTATACTATTATTCAGTCTCATACTCATCAACAGTAAACATAATACAAGGTGAAACACAAAATAGAACTAACTATTCCGATTAAGTATCAGTTCCGTCTAAACGTATTAATATAATACATCTTAATAAATTATTGCTCAAATAAGACTTAGTGAACTGAAATATCTGAGATATATAAACTACTTGCTAAATGCCTCTTACACATCCGCTTAAATAGGCATATTATTGAATCAAAATTTAAGCTTTTATTCAACCATAGTAATCCAAGGATAATCTTAACAGAGTAAGGCAACCTGTTATCAAATAATATTCCCATCGGGCTATAGACACATAATAAGAATCAAAACAAGAGGATTACGGTTTACAGAAAAACACAGATCAGACACATGAGCTTATTATATATGGTTCCACAATAGACTTAGCGTTAAGACAGAGTGGCCTTATACATCCGACAAACCTAAAGCTATATTATTAAATTTTATCAACATATTCCAAAGGAATAAAAGAAGGTAGAGAGATATCTATTACAACATTATTCACAGAATAGGATTAATATAAAATGTAAGACAAAATTATAAATACAGATTATAATAATACAAATTAAGGATTAAATTCTCTATTATATTTAACATCTTACAAATATAATAAATTCAGTAAGCATGTAGCAAAAAACAAAAATTAGATATAACAATTCCTTTTCTAACTATTCTAATAATAGAAAAACTGATAATATTCCTAGAAATTAACTTGTAAGATAAAAGTTGTAAATACAATTAATGCAAAGTATTAAGAGCACTGGGAGAATTAAAGAAAAACCTCTATTACATCATATTTTATAAAATAAAGATTAAATATGATAAACATATACTTAAGATTTAGAAAACAAACAATACAAATCACAAATTATGTACAGTATTACATTTAGCATTTTACTAAAAAACAACCGTTACATCATAATCTTCGAAATGGAGATTATATATAATAAGAATATACCTGAAATTTCAAAATCAATCAGTATAAAACAAAGATTATACTCAAAAATATAACAACAATTTAATATAGAAAATTCAAATCAAGGAACATTGAGTCAGCATCAGAAAACGTCCCTAATACAATAAATCAAGGAAACATCCCTTATGAGATTCTCCACGTAAGAGTTTGAAGAATAGTTAATCGCTTTCTCATCGCACAAAGAAACAAGTTAATATTCTTCTTTTTTTTTTCTATCCGGCACAACGTACTCAGAGTCAAGGTAATGATAAGAGGCTTTCTACAATAAACCATAAGTCATAAATCGGAAATCAGAAGCAATAAATTGACCAATCACAGACAAATGTGAAAAAAATACTTGATTATGATTGATCAATTTATTGCTTCTGACTTCTGATTTATGATTTATGGCTTATTGTAGAATGGCCCTAAGAGTTTACAATTACGACATTGATTATCGTACTCAGAATCAAGTTAATAAAGGATTTTTGCAGTTACGTCACTTTCTCATCGTACAACAAACGTCTTCTTTAAACAGCACAGAATCTTATCTAATTTACTTGAAAATCACACTATGGTTGGTGGAACCAGACTTCCAAACTACTACACGACCACCCCGGACGACCGCTGCCGATCGAATCACGGCCGAATTCATTCCGAGTAATATGCGAGCTCAATTCCACTTCTGAACTGAAAGTTTATTGTCTATAGTTATAACGATGCACCCCAAATGCATTGTTACTAGCCCCAGCCGCGTGTTCAGTCCGTATACTTGTGCCGAATATTAGCACGGCCGTTAATCATAGAGATATTAGAATAGAGGGCAGACAGTATAGGTTAGACAGTAAGCGGGAGCGATATCATGTGCGATAGAGAAGTTGCATTAGAGGCTCCGGTTGTCTCTCTCGCACGTTAGCGCTGATTGGCTGTCGAAATGATATGCGTGAGCCACAGCCAATCAACGCTAACATGCGAGAGAGACAACTAGGGCCCTTATTGCTACTTCTCTCTCTCTAGCACGATATCGCAGATTCCGTTCCTTTCTGTCCTCTATTCTTATATCTCTATGTCGTTAACACCGATTCGAACCCAAACGCCGCCGGCCCGAAGCGCGCCGAAGTCGCGACGCCGCCGTCGCCGCTACCGCCGAACGCTCAGGGAGGCTTAACCGACGACGGCTGCCGATTTGCAACAGTGGCTTAGTTTCCACCGAAGCCTTTTATTCGCACCTAGTGCGACGTAGAATCAAATTTAAGTCGATGGAAATGCAATAGACCATTGGAATGAGAGTGAGCTATTGCATTTCCATCGACTTAAATTTGATCCTACGCCGCACTAGGTGCGAATTAAAGGCTTCGGTGGAAACTAGAGCAGTGTTGTTAGACGGGCCGCTTTTTCTCGCGCATGTTCGACGGTGAAACAACGAATACAGGGTTGTTGGAAAAATGGGCGCGTACATCTTGGCGGACTCAACGAAGGATAGACTAAGTTAAAGTAAGTTTACGTTATTTAATATGGATTTAAATGGAAAAGGAGCATTTAAAAAACATAAGACTAGAGGATTCCAATCTTCATAGCTAGATGAGAATCTTTTTAAAGGATGGTTGGCTCCTTACCATCAAGAAAATAAAGCTATATGTACTGCATGCAATACGGTCATCAGATGTTGTAAAATAGATTTGATCAGACACTCACAGAGGATCAAACATATTAAAAATATAAATTTAAAAAAACGATTGATACTAATAATAATAATAATAATAATAATAATGAATTAACAGAATTATCACATAAAGATAAAGTCAAACGAGCCGAAATTAAATTAGCAGCATTTTTTGTTGAACACAATATTGCTTTTTGCACCGCAGATCACTTAATTCTACTATTGAAGGATATTTGCACAGATCCTAAAATTGTACAAGATTTTGCATTAGGCCGACTTAACCCGTCACGGGTGGGCTCCGATAGCCCACGTCGCCGATTGGCTAATTTAAAATAAAATTTTCTGATTGGTGGTCCAGTGAAAAAACTCTAAGCACCGGGCGATGTATGTGGACGTGTGCTATCGGGACGTGTGCTAACGGGACCCTCCCTTCCGTCACAGGTAGGTAAAAGTTACCCATGGTGGGAAAATAGAGTTATTTTGTTAGCACCCCTGACGCTGTAGTGGCCTTGAGCCTCCCATGTAAATTCGGGTTAGTTAGGCTGATGTGATTTACAACCTTTTTTCTATTAAAAAACCTGAAAAAAACAGCTGTTACGTCCTGAGAACTCCACGATTTCCTCCTTTCCCCCTTTTCTTTTGTATGTTGTTTATCTTGTACATATGCCGAGCGGAACCTTCCAGAAAAAACTTAGATAAACAAAACTAAATAAGAGCACGATTTTGCCGGTCTCGGTTGATCCACATGTAAATAAAACTGGTACCAAGATGTGCCAGGGACACTGAATAATCGAGAATAAATAAACAATACCTAAACGTGAGACAAAAAACATTTTTCAAGTGAAATTAAAACACTAATATGGGAGGGCAAGTACCGTGAATTCGTGTCAACAAATGCAGAGAAGGACGAATTCATAAACTTTTATTGGAGCACCCAATAATTCCCAATCCCAAGAGACAATAAAAACATGCTCTATCTATTTTTAAAACATGTGCATTCGTGTTTTCTGCAACCTCTAATAAAAGAGAAATCGCCGACAAACAAAAATAGATGATTCAAATGATATTTCTGGAAGGTCCTACGAGATTCATCTTGTCCTCCCTTTAGAAAACGGGGCGGGGAAGTGAAGATCCGAACTTGCCAATAGATGATCGTAGAAAAAGTCATACAAACAATAATAAAACCCCAACTAACAAGCGTAGGAGCAAATCTAATGTTCTTCAGAAGCTCAAACGAAATTTTGGAGATTTAAAAGATTGATCATGAGGGAGGAATATTCCACCAACCAAAACCTTGAAACCAACCAACTTGAACCATCCCACAAGAAATCCACCCCCCTAAAAGATTCCTATATAAATCGCGACATTTTGAGCACGCTCGCCTTTTATCTACCATTCCAGTCAATCGTTACGGTAGTGCTTCCGTTACTCAGTTTACATCACGAGTTTCACAAGATCGGCTAGCAGCTCTCAACAGTACTACAAGTTTACATCGCGAGTTTCACGAGATCGGCCAGCAACTCTCAGCAGTATAAGTTCACATCAGCTATCAGCCGCGAGGTTCATCCGTCACCAAATAGTAAGTCACAACGCATATCTAATTAACCCGCGGAGTACCCCGAATCTTACAGTTTTTCTTACGGATCCCTGTGTTATTATTTGAACCACCCGTTTCATCCTTCCCTCTACTAATATTCAATAACCTGATCCCGAAATCACAGAAGTCAACCTACACGGTAGACTCTTTATCCTTTCATTCATCCAACCATAGAAGTCAACCTACACGGTGGACTTTTTATCCTTTCATTCATCCAACCATAGAAGTTAATCTACACGGTGGACTCTTTATGTTTTCATTCATCCAACCATAGAAGTCAACCTACACGGTGGACTTTTTCATTCACCCAACAATAGAAGTCAACCTGCATGGTGGACTCTTTATCCTTTCGTTCATTCAACCATCTTCTCCTCCCTGCCACAAATCCATTAAAAGCATAAGCAGAATATAGCAAATTTCTTCTGATAGTGCCCGACCAAGCGAATTTCAAACGCCTACAGCAAGCGGCAAGGTATCTCCGGCGCCGTAGAAGGAAGCAGGCGCGTCGGATCTTAGATGAAGCCTATCAGACCTACTTCAGAGAAATAAAACCGTCCCAGTCCCGAACAACGCACCTAACGAGTTACACGCCAAATACCTTCGTGGCCTAACACCCCAGAATACTAATAATAATAATAATAGTAATAATAATAACAATAACGATAACAATAATGATAGCAATAATGATCATCACTCTAAGCGTGTCATCTCCTTCTCCCCCATCTTCTCCTCAATTACCTTCCCCAAATAGACTTCCTTCACCTCCACGTCCCAATACCCCTCCTGCAGAACCCGATTCTCCTCACTCTGTCCTAAAGATAAGAGTGTGTCCTGATACTCCCTCTCCGAGCACTCCTTCGATATTTCCTCCTTCCTATTCCCCGGTCTACCCCCCCGTCCAACTTCCCCTACGAATTCCACGACCTCCAGCATGGAATTCGTTGACGAAATCCACGTTCCACCTCCTCGTCCTCGATATTACCATTACGATCCTTATGAATCCCTCGAAATATTAATTACACAATTCTCCCAGCGTACCGACCCTCTACCCTCCGAGACATATACCATCGGGCCTGATAATTTCGATCTGAGCGAAATCAGGCAGATCGTCTCAATACAAGATCCGGATCCCATAATCCCAGTTTTCCTCCCCTTTTCCATACAATGTCCCTGTCCGATTCTTTTATAACCTTTTCCGCCCTTCTACAGTCACCGACGAATTATCGGATTAATCCACTCTGCTCCGCTTCCCCCGCACACACATACACACCCATGCTTGATATATGTATATACCTAACCTCTCTGTTATTTGTAAAAATTTCGGTATTGTATTGAATAAATTCTAGATGTAGTAGGAATTGCTCTCGATTTTCTTTTAGTTAAGGGATAATGACCTCGTCTTTCCTTTTCTTTGCCCTCAGAGATCGCACGTGGTCCAGTCCCGAGTTAAAGGGATTAAGTTCCTTGACTCGAATTAGGACCGACGATCGAACTGCTCGTGGAAAGAGATGTTATAGCGTCCTTTCGGGACGTTGATCCATATTCCAGAGCCATAAAAGTGCGTTTGACTCGCAGCACGCGCCTCTGTGCGTATACCTGCGAGACAGTTACTGAACACGTTCTTCTATACCTCCTCCTTCTCTTTCCTTCCAACTTATATAAACAAAACCTTCGAGGTTTGGACGTAATACAGCACATGGGTAATTTTTACCCACCTGTGACCTACGGCGAAAATTTTTACCTGTGACGGAACGGGTTAAATGTACAAATATTGTTAAAGATGTAATAGCAAAACGCGAAGTCGAAAAAATTGTTGATAATTTACAATCTTGTAGATTTTCAATTTTAATTGATGAGAGTACAGAGACATTTCAGATACAAAGATAATATGCATTCTTGTTCGGTATATTTCTCCTTCAAATAAAAAAGTTGTGACACAATTATTAGAATTAGTATCTTTAGATGCAAGAGATTGTTCCGCGAGTAAACTTTTTGAAGTTTTTAAAAATCTTTTAAAAGAAAAAAAATTCTAATTAAAAATATCGTCGGAATGGCATGTGATAATGCATCAGTTATGACTGGATGCAATAATTCTTTTATGCAGCATTTAAAATTAGAAGTACCGCGATTAGTAACGTTAAATTGTATTTGTCATTCCTCCACGCTTATAGCCAGTAAAGCTTGCGAAAAATTACCTTCGTCTTGTGAAAATTTAATTAAAAGTATTTTCACTTATATTTCGGGCAGTGCGAAAAGATGTGTAATCTTATGAGAATTTCAAGAATTCTTCAATGTGGAAAGGAATAAGTTACTAAAATTATCAAATACTAGATGGCTCATTTTACAAAAGTGTGTTGCTAGAATTCTTGAAAATTGGAAAGTTTTAAAAAATTATTTTATTTTAGCAGTAGTCGAAGACAAATTAAAATCTGCGGAAATAATTTTATCTCACTTGAACGATAACACAATTAAAGCATATTTTTTATCTTTAAAATATGTGTTAAATTTTTTTAACAACTTTAATGCTTTGTTTCAATCACGTAAAATTTTAGTTCACAAATTATTTGAAAGTAGCCAACAACTGATTTGTCAATTATCTAAAAATTTTATGACTCTAAATTCATTAAAAAGTATTAATAATTTAGATATAAATAATGAACAGAATATACTAAATTTAGAAAATATATATGTAGGATCAGAATGTGAGAGTCTTTTAGAAACATTAACTTTGGAATGTAGACAACAAATTAGCATGTTTAGATTTTTATAAAATTGCAGTTCAAGGAATGCTAAACGTTTGCCATACATCCTCTTTTTGAATATTTAACTATTTTAGAACCGAAAATTGCTCTTTATGATGAAAGTAGAATAAAAATTAAAGATTTAATTCATATTGCCAGATTGATTGTAGAAGATATAGATATTATTAAATTAGATTTCGAATGGAGAATATTATCATCCATTTTTGATGATGAACAAAAAGAAGAATTAGAGATTGACGAAATGTATAGTAAAATAGTAGCATATAAAGATTTTAATGAGAAAGAAAGGATTCTTTCCAAATTTAATTTATTGATTGAAGTAATTCTTTCTTTTCCTCATTCAAATGCCGAGGCCGAACGAATTTTTTCTATAGTACAGATGTAAAAAATAAAAAAGAAACCGATTATCTAACGATACTGTTTCTGCAATATGCGTAATTCGGTCAAGCTTTCAAGCGGAAGACATTAATTGTACTAATTTTAAAATTGATCCTAGGCATTTAGAACTGCATATTGCACCAAATTTATGTAATATGAAATTTCTCTATTGGGTTTTTTTTTCCTTGGCTCCTTCTGAATAGGGTTTGAATCAAGAACTGAACTGCGTTTTTCTGCAAATACAGAATTTATTATTTCTATCTACATTGCACAAGGAGGGAACATTACATACCTGCAAATACAGAAAACAACATTTAAGCTCTTAATCCTATGTTTTTAATTATAATATTTTACACAAAATATGTATCGTGGTCTTTCGTTTGCTTCGAGAAATAAATCAGCTGTTATATTCAAGGTCATGTGTTATATTAGTGCTCATGCGCGCCGACGCGTCACCAATCTGTCTGTTGACGCGGTGAATTCAAATTTATGGAACCCGACACGTACGAGTCTGTCTTTCTTACATTTATATAAAAATCAATACAAATCTGATGATACTAAATAATTTTGCTTTTATTTTTTTTTTTTATTTTGCTTAAAGTCACACATCTAGCCAATATTTTGTAATACATGCTAGTCATTTTGTAATGCATGCTAGTCATTATTAGTATTAATAATTTATATGTTTTCAGATGTAAGTTTAAACCAAAGAAAAATTATTTATATATAGAATAATTATTTATGCAAAGCATTAATTTTTGTAATTATACTCTTGTTGAATTTATTATTGTTTATTATTGTTATTAATTATTTTCTTTTTCCTTTTAATTTTATTTTTTTATGTTATTATTAAAGATGTAAATAATTTTAATATAATTTTAAAATACGAATAATTTTCAGTTTTTATGAGAAAATAATGATATATTTTTTATTTTAATATTAAATACAATATATAATTTTATAACAAAATGTATTTTTATTTTATGAATATTTTATGAATGGTAAGGTTTTTGGCAGTTTTCCTTACCCTTACAACAAATATTGGTATTCTATGAGATTCTGCCAAATAAAATATTTGAATTAATTTAATTAAATATGTATTTTATTTTAAATTTTACTTTATCTCTCCTCGTTTTTCAGCTACATTATTATTCAATGTAGATTGTTAAGTTTTTAATATTTATATGTTCGCGCGCGCGCGCGCGCGCGCGCGTGTGTGTGTGTGTGTGTGTGTACATGTGTATGTATATACACGTATATAAAGTATTGTAAACGTCACGCTGTGTATTCTAGCACCAATTATACATATATGAACAGAAGTGCAATTTCGAACCCGGGAACACTCGTGATTTTCTCCCTCCATTTACGCACACAGAGGAATTCCGTCTATTCGTGTCATAAACTCATCGCATGGAACGTCTTTAAGGACGTTCGTCAGTATAAGAATTAACAAAGAGATTTTGTTGAAAAAATTCACACAAGTTTCTCAATGTGTAAAAAGTATTGTACTAAATTTTCAAGACCTTTGGGTACCTACAAGACGAGAAATTAACAAAATAAAAAATTGTAATTTAACACGCTGCCTTATGGGAAATCACGATTTTTATGTCTTCTTACTTAAATTACACAATACTGAACAAACAGATTTCATTGAAATTTTTATGTGTTGTATAGTAATATCTAAGGAATCTTTTGACATCTTGAAAACATCGATTAGGTACCTCTAAGATGATTAATTAATCAATTTTCTTCTCGAAAACTGATATTGTCGTCTGCTTCAACCCACTTCGTAACCTAAGCGGCAACGTCGAATT
The DNA here is from genome assembly GCA_037157785.1 of Cephalotes varians. NCBI lineage: Eukaryota > Metazoa > Arthropoda > Insecta > Hymenoptera > Formicidae > Cephalotes > Cephalotes varians. The sequence goes on from JANQDE010000209.1 coordinate 47,301, forward strand.
TTACACGTGCTATTTGAAATCTCCATGCAATCGATCGTACGGTCGATTGCATATAAGTCAATATAATAATAAACGAATAAAAATATAATAAACAAATAAGAAATTTACGAAACATAATTTGTTTATTTATAAATTGAAGTATTCCCAAGTCATACGCGCCTACTGCACTAGTCACTGGAGCGATTATAGCAACTTTCTGTTGACTTACTAGGTGCCTGACGAACGTCCTTAAGCGCGCGCGGAGTTGTTTACACCGCGCCGCTCGTACGTAGCGAGCGTAGCCATTGCCGCAGTAAACAACTCCGCGCGCGCTTAGAGACGCGGGGCGGGCGTATCTCGCCAAGCGCTTGCATTTGCYRATGGGCCGRCCGAACATGYCTCTTTYYGGCAAYCTTCAAAAATTAATATCTCGTTAATTATTACGAAATTTGCAAAATGGTAGAGGACTTTTCTACTTAGTTTAACGTCCTCTACCTGCACACAAGGGTAAAGGCGGGTAGTCCCTGACACCCTGTATATAAACGTATATAATTATACGTATATATGCGAAATATGTCCATATATGTTCATATATCCTTCTTTTTTTAAAATTATTGTTTGATACAAGAAAAATAATAATAAAGAAACATAATTAAAAAAATAAAAAATAATTAAAAGGATAATTTTTGCATTGTTTCTTTTACAAATAATCAAGTTTGAAGAAAAAATTGCTCATATATAATTGTATATAATGATCTATAATTATATATGAGCAATTTTTTCTTATTTCTTCAAATTGATTATTTGTAAAAAAAAACAAAAGTTATCCTTTTAATTATTTTTTATGTTTTCTCGTTATTATTATTATTTTTGTTGTATCAGTAATTTTACTAAAAGAAGAAAAAAAGATATATGAACATCATATATATTGTGTACAAAATTTATTGGACATATTTTGTATATAATTTTATACGTTTATATATGTTTATATATATTTATATTAGAAAGATTATATTTATATTAGATAATTATATTTATATTAGAAGAATATAATATATATATTCTTATATAAAACATTTTTTATCGAATCGAATTGAAATCAAATATCGCGCGAGATGTGATCGTCCAATGGTATGTCATTGGGACTGCGTTTCACTTGATGCTCGCAACGCTTTTGGAATCATTTCATCCTTGTTGCTTATCAAACATTAAACAAGGATAAATGATGCCCACGTTACGAGCGACGAACGCACCTTGAGTATCTTAACTGTATGGTGCAGAGACTGCGCTATGTCGCGGGATGCTGTGTGATCAATAGTATCATGCTCTGAACTAAAGAGCGAAATCGAGAAACTACGTGTCTAGCAACATCATGAAAACCAAAACACACACCTGCATGCCATGTACCGGCGGTGAGTCAACTATTCATACTTCTCGATTTTTATGTCAATTATTTAAATATTTAGAAAATCAGTAAAGAAATGATAATGATGATGATGATGATGATGATGACGATGATATTAGGTGCTTTTAGTGACACAAGTCGATACAAACATCATTCCATCTTCCTCGGCACTCCATAAATAACAAAGACAGAATGATACTTGTGTCGATTTGTGTCACCAAATGGGAAACACCCGATGATGATGATGATGATGATGTGTATGTGTGTGTGCGTGTGCATGTGTGTACATCGTTTGAGACATTAACACCTTCAAGTCTCTGGAAAAATTATTTTTCAAAAATTAGTATCATATAATACGATATCGTGTACGACACTTATAACATTATTTAATAAAAATAATTTTTTTGAGCATAAAAACGAAATAATCGTTTCCCGTAATTTTTTAGTACTGAATACGATCCCATTAATCAAATTATTCTATTATCATAATTTTATAATATGCACTAAATACACTAAATAATAGTCTTTTCGTAACTTCAATTGCAAATTTCTTAAAATTATAATATAATAGAGCAATTTGATAAACGAGATCGTATTCAACGCCTAAAAACTATGGGAACCCATTATTTTTGTTCTTATGCATTCTTTTGTTGAACAATATATTATATATTCTTGATATAATATTACTAATCTTAGCACATTAAGTCAAATGATCTATATAAACCTGTTTTGAATGTCTATCTAAAATATATTAAACATAATACATTTTTACCTCATTAAAGTATGAGTTTGAAAATATTAATTTTAACGAATTAGTATTGTCATTCTACATTTCTTGATAGAAAAATTTTATTGAATTTTCGCGGACATTTCGCTGATTTTTTTCAGCAAAAATAATAAAAAGTTATTGAAATTAAACTAAAAACTTTCCAAAAATTTTTCTAAAAATTTAAAGAAATTTCTCTAAAAATATGTTGAAATTTCTCTAAAATTTTGTTGAAAATTATTCAATTAAATTGTTGAAAATACACGAAAATTGGTTTTTTAATCGTTTTCTTATATAAGAAGAAAAGTTTGACAACATGTATAAAAAATGTTATAATGAGATTATATTGATATTTATGCATTACAATATAACATTAATATATCAATAATGTTGTTTTTTTAATATTATAGCATTTTTATATAATATTTATATTAATTAATAGTATTGAACATTTCAAAATATTAATATTAAAATTAGTATTAAAAAAATTTTGTATTTATCGATTATACTATTCATGATAAGTTTATAAAAGCACACAGATAAATGTGTTACTAGTCACGTAAGATATTTATTATTAACATTTGTTATTAATCTGTTATTAATCAAATCTGATTTTTTTGTTAGTTGAATGTTAATATTTTTATATAATTTGTTTTCAGTATTATTATAATGAAAAATTTTTTATTAAACCAATTGTATATTTTCGAATATTTTCATCGAATTTTAATCAGTTTTAATGAAAATATTTGTAAAGAACATGCAATTTTGTTTCAAATTTAATGACATTTTGTTAAAATTGTATTGAAAACTTGCTAGAGCCTGCGTTCCATTCAATATTCATTGCCAATATTAAAAATCTACGTATAGATTTCCAGTACTGACAGTGAATATCGGAATGCAGCCTTAATAAGAAAGTTGATTTTTTATTTAATAATCTTGGAAACAATGATTATACAAGAATATTAGTATTCATCTAACGAAAAATCAGTAATTTAATTAATAACAAATTAATAACAAATACCTTACATGACTAATAATAGTAACGTTTATCTGTGTGCCTTTATCATAGTAATATAATTAATAAATACAAGATTTTTGTAATACTAATATTTTGAAATGTCGAATATTATTAATGGGCAAATATTATAAAAATGCTACAATATATTTAAAAAACATTATTGACACATTAATGTTAATTTGGAGATTAATAATAAATAATTTGACAATCGCTTTTACAGAGCCACGCATCATCCACCGTATATTATATAAAAACAAATGTTTTTTTTGTTGAAGAAAAAGGAGCGTATTTGAAAAAAATATCAAATCTATTCAGAAAGTTTCTAAAATTTTAAAATAACTCTTTAATGGAGCGCAACTAACTGCAAGTTTTATAATTTCGTAGTGAAATCCGCATTAATCTATATTGCTTATATACAGGGTGTCCTGAATTTAAATGTCAAAATTTTGGGAGCGTGTAGGAAATCTAGATAAATAATACTTAAATACCTAAAAGATATAGATGTATTTTAACGTATATAATGTTTCAAAATCTCATATTTATTTTTGAGAACCATAGACACGGTGCAATTGCCCACAGCCGCTCACAGCAATGCCTAGAGGCTTTCCACTGTGAGTGACTGAAGGCAATTGCACAGTGTGTAAATGAACCACTCTGTGTTCATTTGAACACTCTTTATTTTTTTTTAAAACTCGCTAAACAAAAACTGTGACAACATGCCCCGGTCTCCCCTACAAAATAAAACTTGATGTATGAAAATATGTGGAGGATTATCCAGGATGAATTTTTTGGCAAGATTCATACATTCTGAAAAAAAAATTTATGAACAATTGAAGATTAATAACATAATTTCTCCGAGATCATTTTTCCGAGATCACGAATTTTCACGAATCTTCATTCCAAAAAATATGAGTTTTCGGAAAAATAATGATAGAAAAACAATCTGTGATTTTATCGAAAAATCATCTGGTATGTATTTTGCGAATTAATATTCTCCTTATTCTTAATTCTTGGTTCTTATAATATTTAACTTATAATATTTATCTTTCACATTCTATTTGAATATTATAATACATTTAATACAATTTTCATACAAAATACATATCTATTTTCATGGGAAAAAATTGATTGTGATTAAGTCATGATTAAGAATCTAAGCGTTTCAGTCGATTTTTCATCTACTACAGCCGTCATATTGGATTTACCATATCGAATTTCAGAAATCTGACTATTTGATTATTTATGAGTGACTCAAAAACTGTCAGATACCGATTTTTATCGAAATTTGAACCATTTAATTCATAAATTAAATTTTCCATGAATTAAGTTTTCAATAAGTTTTTTATTTACTCTAATCGTCATATTGGAATAATTGCTTTGAATTTTTCAAAAGCTTTGCCATGCTTTTTTCTTAAAGTACACATAAAAATGAAAATTGTAAATCATCGTGTTTCATCTGATTTTGTGAGTACATGCTTAGCATATTTGGTGATTTTTCTATTGATTTAAATGAGTGATTTTCACGAGCAAAAATGAATTTGTTTGAAATTCTCTTAAAAAATTATCGACACACTTGAAATAATAAAAACAGCATTCGGAAATGAAATTTTAGGGCAATCTCAAACGAGTGAATTTTAAAGATAACTGAACTTCAATTGATGATAATCCGTTAGATTTAATCATCTAAAAAATTGACGTATATGTTGAAAAAATCCGTAAAATGATTCGTTTAAATGTCGTTATGAAATAATTGAGGAAATTAATTAATATCCTAAAACAATATATTACGAGTTTCTTAACAAAAATTTGGGCATACATTGCATTGTAATTAAATTCGTTTTTTTTCTATTGTTTGATTGACGATGAAAGACAGATTCGAGTTGACATGAATAAAAAACTTTTGAATAAGAATAATGATGATGAAAACTTTTTTAAAAATATTATTAAATGAGATATAAATTTATAATTACGTTATAGAAACAAAATTATTAGAAATATTATTGCAATCCAAAAAAGTAAATGCGGTCGAACGTCAGGCTGAGTGTTTTAAATTTTTAGGGTATCATTCATCATGAATTTCTTTCAAAATAAGAGAAATAGCAAACAAATAATTTTGTGATGCAATGTCTTTATAAGGCTGTTAAAAAGAAAAGTTTGATGGCTGAAAAAAAAGATGAACGCTTTATCACAATACGTCCGTACATATTGTTATTGTTCTGAAACTTTTTGTCATATTGTTATTGTTCTGAAACTTTTGATCAAACACAAGATTACGATTTTACATTTCGTATATTCATCTTTTTGTCAGCAGAATTTTTTGTTTTCTAAACTAAAATCGACATTAAAAGGCAATTGAATTAATTCATTTTGAGTTAATTCATGCAATTAAAAAAACTTTGCCAGCAAAACAGTATTAATAAAAAAGCGTTCTAAAAATAATAGAATATAGATCGACTCTTTTCGAAGACATAACGTAATTAAAAAAGCATCTAAAAATCAAAGCTAAATCTTTGTGCTAAAGTTTCTTTTCAATTTATGACTGTGTTTTAAGGACGAAAAAATTTCGACGCGCAGTTTGAACTTAAAAAATGATAGAAAAAACGTTGACAATGAATACAGAGTGGCAGTATTTCGAAAGTGACAAGACTAAATAGCTCCTAGATGAGCCTAATTCATCCTTTTCTATTTATAAAGTTCGGGAATTTTCCAAGAAGAGCTCATACTTTGTGATCAGTGTGATTTTGTTCCAAATATATATTTTCGAGATTTCAATCCTACTTTTTAAAGCGAATTATACAAAGAGAAACATTTAAAACAATCTATCTTTTATTTTTAATGATAAAATGACGTATACTTACTAAAGGCTACGCCTTGCTCTTTATCGATTTTGCAGCAATGCAAAGGAGATTATCAAATAAACAATTGATTATCAAATGAATTCTTTGAATAGGCCTTAAAAGTCAAATAATGAGTGACTATAAATCTCCCATACGTATCAGTGTATACTGTTATACGGTTAACAAGCTAACAAGGGAACCTCGCGAACTCGAAAATTCTGATTTTGATGAAACTTTACACACATGTAGGGGGGGGGGTAAATAGATGAATTTATAAATTATCCGTTGCGGCCCAAAAACGGTTCTAAGGGGTGAAACCACCCCTTATGTGAAGAGGAGTTTTTTGCATTTGACGATATATCTTGAAAATTATTCAAGATATCAAAAAATGTTTCATACAAAAGTTTTATGATGAAATTACCTCTGTTTAACAATGCAAGTAAAATTTAAAAAAAATTTTTTTTTCAAAAAATTTAAAAAAAATTTATTTAAAAAATTATTTTTTTAAACTTTTATTTATGCGATTAATTAGAGGTGTTTGTATCATAAAACTTTTGTATGAAACATTTTTTGTTGACAATATTTGATCGATTTTAATAATTTTATTAAATTTTTTTGTTCTGTAAAATTGTTCCTTCATAATATACCTACAAACTTTATAAAATAAAGCTAAAATTCAAAATAGCCGATATGATTGTCAAAAATATCGAAATTCTGCGATATTCAATATATTTGCATCAAAACAAATGTACACTAAATTCTTAACTAAATAACATATATTTGTCCTTTGATTTGAAGGATATGTTCTATGTTATTTCTTATGATTTTCTGCCGCGTAAATTGAATGTAAGTACAAAAAATATATCAAAGACAAACTTAATCGGGTTTTTAATTTTTTCTGAAATATTTTTTTTACTTTATTTAATTTTTAACAAAACGACTGAATTTTGTTATATTGCTTTATTGTTTTATTAATGATGCAAAACTTGAGCTCCCTTACAACGTAATGTATCAATTATTTAAAAAATTTTTATTTTTTTGTCATTTTTTATTTTTACAGTTTCATGTATTTTTTTGTCACTTTATATATTTTTGTTATTTTTTTATTTTTGTGTAATTTTTGTTTTTTAATTTTTTAGCACATTTTTATTTAAACTTTTTTAATACTTTCTACATTTAGAAATTTTTATGTTAATACAGATAGTTCGAAGAGTAACTTGATTTGATATTAAAGACATCAGTTTTAGTTTCATAAAATACTTTATTTTTCAACACAATTCCCTCGAAACTCATTGCGCTTCCCCCAATGTTTCTCCAGGTTCCCGATTCCCTCCTGGACGTGTTTCTTCGAGGTCCTTAAAATAGTTGTTTATGACTTCTTCACTCAAATCTCTTTCCACCAAAAAAAATTTTGAGTTTGGGAACAGATCCGAGGGATTTAAATCAGGCGAATACGAATGCAAAAGAATATCAAACTTCAATTCGGCCAATTTTGGCTGAGCGGCAATGCTTGAATGCGCCAGTGCTTTGTCATAAAACAACATCTTTTTCTTGGTCATTCTGGAACCATGATCACTGCTTTTAATTTCTTCAAAAATGTTCCGCAGTATTGACCAAAAACGAATTCTTCTCATTTAATAATTAATCAAGAGAATTCCTTTCGCACTCCAAAAGACTGACACCATCACTTTTCCAGCCGATGGTACGGTTTTTGCGGAGGCGTTCCACCTTGTTTAGTTCACTGTTTGGATTGCATTTTTGATTCTCAAATTCATCCATGGTCACAAAATGCCGCACGAAATCCATTGGATTTTCAACATCAATTTGAGTCCCCAATTTCTATTTAAGAGATAATTTTCAGAGCAAATTGATCTGTAATATAATACTTTGTAAAATAATTACATTATTTTTAATAATGTCTTTTAATTTAAAAAAAAACGACAAATGAAAGAAGTAAGTATTATTGAAGCAAATTAAGAATTTCAAAACGTAATTATTTTAGAAAAAATAAGAAAAAAACATAAAGCATATTAACATTACAAAATGCATAATATCATTACAAAATTACTATTTAAAAAAAAATAAAAAAGGAGTATTAAGTATAGATGAGCTTCTCGAAAAAACTGTTCTATCAAATTAAAAAATAAAATCTAAGTTATAGTATCTTTGTCTTTCTATTGGAAAATCCTCTTAATCCAAATGATAGTAGCTTTATTAATAATAATACAATTAAAAAAATAAATCTAAATAATACATTTTTATAAATGTTACATTTTTATTCAAGTGTTATATCACAAAATTACATCATCTTACTAAATTCAAATAATATTTAATGAACACTAATAATATGTATATTATTTATATAAAAAATTTAATATAAAAAAATAGTGCTAAATTATAATCCTATTATCTCGAAAGTTCTATATACAACTACTTTTAAAAAATAAAATCTAAATGATGCATACAACCCAAATAATATGTATATTATTTGTATAAAAGATTTTATATCAATAAGTAACGCCAAGTTTTATCTTATTATCTTGATAATTAAATTTATTCTAATCCAAAATCAAGTGATAATAACTAAAATTTCTTTTAAAACATAATTTCAATCGAATGAAAGATTTAATTACAAAGAATTAAAAAGGTAACAATAAAACGGAAAAATTTAATTTAAATAACAAAAATTTTTTTGTAAAGAGACTTGGCGCTGCTAAATCTTAAAATAAAAACAAGGAATTTTTATTTAATAAAGAAAATAATGAAAAGATTTAAGAAATGTGACAATAATAAAAGTAATAATAACTATCCTGTGTTTCGAGCGATTATTCGAGCGAGCGATGTAAATGTATGGTTGGAATTACGTATAGAATACAAACTTTGATTTCTTGGGTGCATTGTATGTTGTCAAAACGAATATAGAGTAGATTTAAGAGTAAGTTTATTGTTAATTTAAATACTTAAACAACAAATTTTATTTTTATTTCTTATTCAGTCTAACAACGCCAAGTCTTTTTACATAAAAATTTTTTTATTTAAATTAAATTTTTTCATTTTATACTGTTACCTCTTTAATTCTTTGTAATTAAATCTTTCATCTGATTGAAATTATGTTTTAAAACAAATTATAATTACTATTACTTGGATTAGAATAAATTTAACTGTAAGATAATGGAATAAAACTTGGCGCCACTTATTAATATCAAATCTTTTATATACATATTATATACATATATAAGATACATATTTGGATTGTATGTATTGGATTGAGTAAAAAGTAATTTCGTATTTGGTGGATAGATATCATTAACAGAAAGTGTTTGCTGCAATCTTCACTTCATATCCGAAACTATATTCTTTTCTTAAAGGTTATGTTTTCCTGCGCCATTTAAGCTGTCGCTTATCAAAATCGGTTAGTAATTTTTATTTATTGGCTTTTGAAAGCTGGAGCAAAACAAACAATATTTTCGGTGTTTGATGCTTTTTTATTTTCGCAAGGAGAAAAATGCAAACTAGAAAAAAAATATGTGCGGTGTATGGAGAAGATGCCGTAAGCGAACGTGTGCCAAAATTGGTTTGGGAAATTTCGTGCCGATGATACGACTTGTGAAGATCGTGAGTGCTCAGATAGGCCTTTGGTGATTGATGATGACCAAATCAAAAGTTTAATCGAAAGTAATCCACATTATACGACACGAGAGATCGCAGAGATAATCGACGTATCACAAAAGACCGTTGTAAATCATTTACACATACTTGGTTACGTATCTCGGTACGATATTTGGGTACTCCTCAATTTAAGCGATAAAAATTTAATGGACCGCATCTCTATCTGCGATTTATTGCTCGCAATGAAAACTGTCCATTTTTTAAATGGATGATAACCGGCGACGAAAAGTGGATAGTTTATAATAATGTACAGCGCAAAAGATCGTGAGGAAAAAAAAATAAACTGCCACAAACCACACCGAAGCAAAATATCCACGCAAAGACAGTCATGCTGTATATTTGGTGGGACTGCAAAGGAATTGTGTATTATGAGTTGCTTCCGCAATAGGTGTCGTGTCATTAAGACAACGCTAGACCTCACGTCTTTTTGACAACACGACAAAAATTACTGCAGTTTGGCTGGGATGTCTTGCCTCATCCGCCTTATTCGCCTGATTTTGCACCATCAGATTTTCATTTATTTATATCTTTGCAAAATTCTCTTATTGGAAAAAATTTCACTTCTTTGGAAGATTGCAAAAAGCACCTTGAAAAGTTTTTCGTCTATAAAACTAGGAAGTTCTAGGAGGATGGAATTTTCAAATTGCCTGAAAGGTGGCGCAAAGTTGTTAAAAAAACGGTGAATATATTATTGAATAAAATTATTTTTTAATATGAAAATTTTGTCTTTTAATTTTACCTAAAAATACAAAATTACTTTTTACTCAACTCAATATCATTTGAGTATTATTTTTTAAAAGCAGTTATATATAGAATTTTCGAGGTGATAGGATTATAATTTAGCTTATTTTTTACATTAAATTTTTTATATATAAATTATTTTATATATAAATTAAATAATATACATATTATTAATGTTCATTATTAAATATTATTTGAATATTATTTATTTAGTAAGATGACGCAATTTTGAGATATAACACTTGGATAGAAATGTATCATTTATAGAAATGTACTATTTAGGTTTATTTTTTTAATTGTTATTATTAATCAAGCTACTATCATTTCGATTAAGAGGACCTTTCAATGGAAATACGAACATACTATAACTTAGATTTAATTTTTAGATTGATACAACAGTTTTTTCGAGAAGTATCAATAACTGACGCCGAGTTATAATTCCATAAAAACTGCGTTACATTACTCACCTTACCAACCTTAGTGATATGTACCCTTAAGAAAAAAATTTGTACCAAATTAAAAATATAAAATCTAGATGCTACTAGCTTTAATTTTTATACAATAAAAACTAAATGTGTATTTTTATTAAAAAATCTTCCTATTCTAACTCAAATAGTAGTAACTTTTATTATTTTTATAAAAAAATATCACAAAATTGCGTTATCTAATTCAACCCAAGTCATATGTGTTTTTCAAAATAAAGGTATATAGTTTTTTAATTGCGCTAATTTTTATATTACTTCGAAATTGAACTGTTATATTACTATTTAAAAAAAAACCTAAGTAGATAATATCTTTATTTTTTTAAAAATGTTATCCAAATGATATGTATATTTTTCTAGTTATTCAATATTTTAATTTTTTTTTAAATACAAGTGTAATCCAATAGTCATTATTTAACTTCAAAATATTATTATATCACAAAATTATGTTACTTTATATACTAAATTTAAGTATTATCAGAAAAAATTAAAAAGATTACAGTAAAAATGAAAAAATTTTATTTAAATAAAAAAATTTTTTATGTAAACACATTTGATGCTGCTCAGACCTCTAAATATAAAAAGAGTACATACACATATATATAGTTGTTAGTTATATATCAAAAATTACTTTCTTTAAAAAAAAAGTAAAAAAAAAGGCGCCAAGTACGCGCTCTTTTCACAATCAAAACAGAACAATAATTTTACCTTTCAAAAAAGCTGTCATATATATACATACTTTCTATAAAAAAGTGGAATTTAAGAAAGGACTATGAATACAATATATTAAAAAAATAAATACATAAAAATATAAACTATAAATTTAAAAAAATTAAAATATTTAATAAAAAAATAACAAATTTAATCAAAATAAAAAAATATATTAAAAAATACAAAAAAACTTGACGCTGCTAGTATTTTAAGGTGTAGCAGTGCCAAGTTTTTTTGTATTTTTTAATATACTTTTTTTATTTAAAAAAGGTAATTTTTGATAGATATCATTTTTTTTTTTTAGTAATTACATTTTGCTAAAGAGGTTCCATCGCCACCCCTGTCATATTTTCAGTATGCAGTATATGACGGTGCTCTTTAATTATGTTACAAAAATACAAAATATGAATGTTATATCATTTCTAGATCACGTTTTTCTAATTCAAGCATCATTAGCTTAAATCTTATCATTCTCTTCTTTACATATACTTGTATATAATGACCTTTTTCAATATTTACTATATAAAACCAGAAAGACTCATCATTTTCTAACTAATTTTTTTTATTACTTATTTTATCAAGAAACACGGTCAAATACTCAAGCAATTGATTATCAATTTTCTGTAAGAAAATAATACAGATATCTCTAGCATTTCTAGACTATTGTCTTTTTCTAAAATTTTCATATATTTTTCTAAAAATATCAGCCATATAATTTAATATATGTATATAAATGTTTATAAATTTGGGCTGTGTTCCGTTATTCACTGCGAGTATTCAATATCTACAGTGCGCATTACGTATGCTATAGATTTTGAGCACTCGCAGTGAGTGTCAGAACGCAACCTTGTAAGCATTGCTATCAATCAATGATGCTAGCGCACCTAAAGCCTAAAAATTGGAACAGTACATATGTAAAGGAGATGCCTGGAGATCGATTTTTTTATTTCTATACTTTACATTATAATAATTTTTTTCTACAGCACATACAATAAAAATAAGCATACTTTTATTATATAATTTGGGTATGTGCTATCGATTGAGCTTATTATCAACTTAATCGGTTCAGTTATTGAGATCTGATAATCTCGGCTCGTCTCAACTTTTGATCTCGCGTAAGGATACAGGATAAGGTCCGTCTCGCGCTACACGTGAACTTGACGCGAGACACAACCGTTTTTCTTGATATATAAAGTTGTATGTATATTTGTTATATACATAATTTATATGTATGTATATATATATATGTATATATATTTATATATATATATATATATATATATATATATATATATATATATATATAAAACCCCGGGAAAAAATATTTCATATATAATTACTGAGATAGCAAAATGCTAGCAAATTGCTAACAGATTGGCAACAAAATCGATCAGATTCCCACTGCAAAACCATAGCCGTGTCCGCATTTGGCTCAGGATTTGTCGACAAAGCCTGCCGACATGTTATGCCAGCAGATTGGCAACAGAAATCGAGCAGACTCTGCTATTTTATACGTATTTAAATTGTAACGTCATTGTTACTGAAAAATCTTTGAAAATGATGTTTCTATTCCTTTATATTTTTATTTTAAAAGTAATTTTAAACATGATAATAAGTAAAAAATAAATAACATAAAGTTTTATTAATAGAAATTAATATATTTTACATTAAGATACAAAAAGATTCTGAAGATATCTAAAGGAACAAAAATATCGTAGTCCTTGTTCTCTGTACCAATACCAGTAATCATTTTCAATAACTAGGTTCATTAGTTTCTTTGGTCCAAAAATACAATCATATTTTGCACTAATAAGTGCACATATAAATAATGCACAAATAATTATGATATGTCCGGGCTTTGATAGATCTTGAATGTTTCTATTACTTAATCCGTAACTACTTTTGGTATACTTCTCTTTGATTTCAAAAAAGCTCCATATTCACGTAAATTATGTTCAAGTTTGTCAAAATATGTTCGCGTTGGTTGCGATCGGAATACGTATTACTGTACATTCTTAGCCTCCACAGAATTTTTGTTGCAAAGTACAAAACAAGTAAACATAATTTTTTTACTATTGGTGAATGGGTATCATTTTTTGAGGTGATTTACGTACTTTCAACTTGCCGTGACAATAAACTGTTAGTAACTGAATGAATGTTGTTGAGCTTTTCTGTCTTGAAGAGGCCGGGTGCTTTCTTCTTGTTTTTCATTGACCTATCTTACGTTTGAAAATGTTTACATTCGCAATTTTAATATCTTACATCTTAATAAAAATGTGAAATATCTCACGAAATATTGATTTTTTTCATGATATCCTAATGCTTTTTTTACGCAAAATGACCCAAGGAATCAATATAAATAAAAAAAGAAATGCGGTTTTTAGGTTCATCATTGCACTTATAAAAAAAAATGAAGTCATAGAAAAATAAACGCTATCATACCATTCAATTTTTCCCTTTATAGTTTTTTCTATTCTGTTGCCAAATTCGAGATATAACCGTCCCAATTGCGTGACTCACCCTGTATATACAGGGTGGGGCAATAACTTTGTCTACCTTAAATATCACCGCTATTTTTAGAGATATAAAAATATTGTGATTACAAAAGTTGTAGGGCATCAAGAGGACTATAACATATGTTAGTAATAATTTTTTTAAGTAGAGGCACTTCGGAAATTTTAAGATTACCTCCACTTTTTTAAATGGCATACTGTACTTTTTTAACCTTAGTGTAATAGCGGGTGTTTAGACGATTTCAACGACCTATAATAAAAGATCATTCATCATTAAATACAGAAATAAAATAATGATTTTTACGTTAAAAGTGTTCGAAGTGATGTCCGTTTGCATTAATCAACACTACAATCGTTCAATTTCAGAAACGTACACTTCTTAATACTTGCATACTGATTATCGTACATGTAATAATTCATTGCTTCATTTTTCAGTGTGGTCGGCATTTCCTGGTATATAATATCTTTGTATTCGCTTGTTTTAGTAAAAAAATATAAATATTTACATTTCTTACTATGAATTCTATAAGCTTATAGGGATTTGTGAAACTTGAAGCTAAAACAAATTATTCTAAGTTTAGTATTAGTGGATCTTTCATGTGATCACTTCATGTATTTTAGCTCTTCTGTGATTTGATTACAAGTTAATGTGAAAATGAAATTTTCATTTGCTGAACAAGTAAATATGCTCCTTATTTATGAAGAAGCTCAACAAAATGCAACAAGGACGCAAGCATTGTACATTGAATGGTATCCAGATTGGATACATTCCTCATATGTGTGTCTCAACGAATTTGTAAAAAGTTAAGAGAAACCGGAAGCTTGACTACGCGAAAATCTGAACGTCGAAAAAGAGTGTGTGTCATGAAGACAACGAAATCAACGTGCTTGTAACAATGAATGGTAATTCTTATTATTAGTTCAAGCCAGATAAAACGTGAGTCAGGCATTAATAAAAGAAGCATATTACGAATTTTTGCTAAACATAAATACTCCATAAATATTCATATTGTATTAACCTTCACCAAGATTTACACGGTACAGATTTTGAAAATCGTGTTACATTTTGTCAATAGGTGCAACATCAAATGCACATTAACAATGAATTTTTGTTATTAATATTATTCACCAGTGAAGCAAGCTTTACTAATTATGGTCTTGCAAACTTGCATAATATGCGTTATGGTCGGATGAAAATCCGCACTGGTTAAGAGAAGTTGATCATCAACGGCAATGGTCGATAATATGGTGTGATATCATAGACGACAAATTAATCGGACCATATTTTATCAGTAGAACACTTAATAGCATAAAATATGAGAACTTTATATGCAACGATCTCGGAATTTTATTAGAAGATATGCAATTAAATATTCATCAAATAATGTAGTATCAACACGATGAATGTCCCGCTCATTATGGACGTAGACTAACAGCTCAATGAAATCTTCTTAAATCGATGAATAAAACGGTGGGCCGATTTCGTGGCTAGCTCGTTCATTTGACATAACATCGACTTTTTTTATGGGGAACATTAAAAAACATTGTATATCAGAAAGTGCCGACCACACCAGAAAATATGAAGCAACGAATTATTGCAGCATGTGCGACAATCGATCAAGTATTAAGAAGTGTACAAGCTTCTGGAATTGAACAATTGCAGTATTACATTAATGCAAACAGGCATCACTTCGAACACTTTTGACGTAAGAATTATTGTTTTATTTCTTTATTTAATGACGAATGACCTTTTGTTATAGGTCGTTGAAATCGTCTAAACACCCTATTATACTAAGGTTAAAACAGTACTGCATGCTATTTAAAAAAGTGAAGGTGACTTTAAATTTTCCGAAGTGCCACCTAAAAAAATTATTACTAGCACGTTATAATCCTCTTGCCCTACAACTTTTGTAATCACAATATTTTCATATCCCTAAAAATAGCGGTGATGTTCAAGATGGACAAAGTTATTGCCCTGTATATTAGTATCTGTAAACCGTAAAAAGAATAAAGAATATCAGTCTCTACATTAATTCCGTATTGCCTGTTTCACAACATCAACAATAACTGTGTGGTACATTTTTATTGTGCTTTTCGAATGTATTTTGAATGTACTTAAAAATATATTAAATATACTAAAAATATATTAAAAATATAATGAAATAATACTAAATAAAAAAACAATGCAGAATAAAATTGAAAAAGGGTACAATATAATACATTATAATTTTCTTATTATATTGTATTTTATCAATTTTATATTGCTTTTATATTGCTTTTTTATTTAATTATATTTTCCGATTATATTAAGTACGTACAAGAGCGTACTTTTCACATAATGCAGATAGAATAAAATATCTATTCTACGGGAAAAGAGCCATTTTCAAATGACTATATTTCAAAAACAAAAAAATTATACTGAAGTAACAAAATGCAGTTTAAAGTTGAAAGTTGATACTTTCGCATAGCACTAATGAAATTTAAAAAAAAATGCGTCACAAAAATTCTTACAATTATTTTTGCCTTATTAACGCCATTTTTCTCAAAATTATGACGTGATAGTCAAATTTGGATAGCGCATGTGTATTCAGCATGCAAAAATACATTAAAAATAGCTAAAATGATTAAAAAAGTTTTTCCATGTTGCTCTGTATTATTTATATATTTGTTTAATAAAAAATGCCTTATCTCTATTCGTATTTATATAAATTGCAGATCTACCCGTGGGAGAATCGATCGAGGAGATCGCTGAATCTGTAGATGAGTTACGAGAGAAACTCGCTAATATGAAGAAGCTCATGAAAGAGCGAAGAGGCACGACGCTGGGAGAGATCAGTGCTCGGAAAAGGAAAGACGCTTGTAATATGATAGATGGCAATCTCTTATCCTGGATTTTTGGATTGGCTCTTATGGGAATCCTAATCATTAGCTCCTACGCCTTCTATAATCTTTATTACGCAGTGCTGAAGAGATTCCCATCCCATCATACGGAATTATAAAGAGAATGCATGAAAATAAAAGGAACGAAGCTCAATTTTCATAAATTTTTAACGATATTTAAAAAATCAGTCTTGCTTAATTTCTACGTCAGATAACATTTTCAACGAGGAAAATCCCAATGTCGCTATATATTTTTTTCGCTACAAATTTTTTGACCAATTTTTTTTAAATAAAAAAGTCATAAAAACTATATGTATATATATATATATATATAATATCTAAGTAATTAATGATTAAAAATAAAAAATTTCTAGAAAATTAAATTTCGGAAAAGAAAATAAACTGCAATGTTCTTCTCTATATCCTTCAACGAATTTCATATTTTATTTAATAAAATTATAATTTAAAATCTCAATTGTAAAGATATTATAAAATTGTTAAAAATTGGAAAAATATAAAAAATTTTTCTAGATGTTTAAACATCAAGAATTGAATTGATAACGAAAATCTATTAAAAACGTTCAATAAAATATAGCACAGATATTATTTAATGTTTAATCAATTTTAGGAAGATATCTTAGACTTGATTTAGAGTAATCAAGCGACGCGGTAGCGTCGTGACATCCAAAAATGTATAATAGATATTAATTTCCATATTTATATGATATCCATATCAA
Source organism: Cephalotes varians (assembly GCA_037157785.1). Taxonomy (NCBI): domain Eukaryota; kingdom Metazoa; phylum Arthropoda; class Insecta; order Hymenoptera; family Formicidae; genus Cephalotes; species Cephalotes varians. The sequence goes on from JANQDE010000209.1 coordinate 65,039, forward strand.
CTATATAGCTAAACATTTAATCAGACATTAACCCTTTGGCTGAATACTTCCAGCCAAAGCGCTCCTTATGGAGCGCGGCTAGTGATCGCTGGAGGACGGAATACTTTTTCACTAGTGAATTCTGTTGATTATACAAGGCGCAACTAAGTTATAATTATGTCTTTAGTTACGCCAAATTAAATAATGCAAGAAAGTTATTTTCGAGCATAAATTATTTTATTAGAAATATTAAAATTTAAAACATACCTTAACTTAAAGATATATTAATGAATCTGAATATTTGAATTCAATAAATATAGAAAACTTTAAACTTATATTTTAAACAGCAAAATATTCATTTTTAAATCATATAAATATTTTATATCTACATTTATACTTTATATCTAGATTTATTTCACAAAAAATAAAACTTTTATATTTTTTTTTATAAACTTTATATATTGATAAAATTAAAATTGTTTAAATATTTTGTAAAAAATTAAAACAGTTTATTTTCTAGAAATTTTTTATTTTTATAGAAATAGGATCTTCGAAAATCTTTATAAGTTTGACATTAATAATGACATTGATGCCACACTCGAATGCACATGTGCGTTCTTCTACACGGAAAAAAAAAGTGTTTCTGCCACAGCTAATTTTGATTAGCTGAAATTGCATTAGCTACTACAGCTGTGAAATTTACTAATACATACAAAAGACTTGCTGCTGTAGCTAATATAAGCAAAATATGCATGTCTGTTACAGTCAATTTATTTAGCAACACGAAATTAGTTATCATAGTTATCGGATATGTCCGTGTAAAAGAAAATTGTCTCTACCACAACTAAATATGGTTTGCTGAAACTGTACTTGCTATCAAATTGTCTGCTACACAGAAAACGTTTGCTGCAATGATCAATACATCGACATAGCAAAATGCTTGTCTATTACAATGATATTTAGGAATATTTAGGAACATAAGGTTAGCTCAGACGCGATATCTCACACAGCAAAGTGATGTATTACAATGCCCTGCTTGGCTTAGTACCTCGTCTTTCGTATGATTCCGTTTCGAACATTCAGTGAACAGGTTATTTCTTTAGTGAGCGAATGAGCAATCTGAAATAAGCTAAAATGTCACGAAATGTTAGAAACAATTATACGGAAAATGCGGTAATAACCTATAAGTCAAATAGAACCAATCACAGCAGCTTTTGTAGATAGCTACCATTTATAGCTGCAGAGGAAACCTCGAATTTACAACATTTTTGTTGCTGTCATGTGTATGTTTCTCGATACAGCAAAATTATTAGCTATAATAGCAAAATCTCTGACAGCCAAAAAATGTGTAAGCCATTACTAATTGTTGTAATACATGCTGTTATAGCTATTATCTGCATTGTCTATTGCACCTACATTTTTGTGTGTCCCAGTCATAGGCCTCATAGCTAATGGAATTAGACCTCGCAGACACGATGTTAGGTGTCCATATAATACTACTGAAATTTAGCTATCATACCTAATTTTTAGCTGTGACAACTAATCTTTTTTTCCATGTAGAAAAGCGCAGACAATCTGTTGTCTCCTTCTTACCGAACTATAGCTATGTAAGCCACGTTGCCAGTCTCGTAAAAGCTAACTTAGGCTATCGGGCTAGCATAATTCGCCGCCTCGCATCGTTTTTTGTTGCACACGCGAAACATTATATATCTTTTAATTATTTAAAAATAAAAATATATTAATTGAAAAATAATATTAATTGAAATAAATATATTATAATATATTATAAATTAATTGAAATTTTTATTATGTATATAAAAAATATCAAATAATTAAAAAAATTACAGAAAAATAAAAAGAATATAAATAATAAACGAATAATAGAAATCCATTCTTGGCCAACGTGTACATTTTTTCCATAAAAATCATTTACAATTTATTTAGAAAAACTCTTATTGCTTAATCTAACACAAAAACAATTAAATTAAATATTAAATATTATATTATTCATTAATGAAAAAATTATTGTTATTTTTTATTAATTAAAATATAATATAGTAAAATAAAATAAAATAAAAAGATCAAAGAAGTTATTTTTGCAATAATATTAGCAGTTCTGTATTTCTTTTTTTTAATAAATGACATACACATTATTGCTCGGAAATCGCGAGAAGATGGTGATTTCTTCCGTCACGAAAATAAAAAATTATCTGATCTGGCCGTCTTTAATGTTGCAATAATTTTTATGTGTAAATTTTTTCTTTTTATATACAATATGTTAAAATAATTATTTTATCATATTATAATATATAAAAAATATGTTTAGCATAAATTTAATATAATATTAAAAAAAACAATATCTTATAATAATAGAATTAAAGATTCCTGATGATTAAAAACAATTAAGAAAACTTTGGCTAGTGGGAATCAGCGCTGAAGGTGTAGCGCATAAATAAAACTTACAATTTTTTTAAATAATGTATTATAGTTTAATGTGTAGGAATGTTTCGGCTAATTTTTTAGCCATCTTCAACGCTCTCACACATTAAACTATAATACATTATTTAAAAAATTGTAAGTTTTATTTATGCGCTACACCTTCAGCGCTGATTCCTACTAGCCAAAGTTCTCTTAATTGTTTTCAATATCTTATATTTCCATAAGATATAGATAAAATAGATAGGATAGAGAGAAAGATAGATAGAATAATAGAACATAGATGGAAAAAAAACATTGAGAAGTGTTTTTGAAATGTGAATGTTATATTCAAGCCATTTTACATGATTTATAATTCACGATAGAATTTGAAATAAAATTTATAAAATCATGAAAAATAAGAAGTTTAAAAATATACAGGATGTCCCATTTTAAATGATCCAGCCCAATATCTCGAAAACTAAATCCAGTAGACAAAAATATTTCAGACAAAAGTTGTTTGGCTCAAAGGGAGACACAAGATGCCATTGATTTGTCCTTGGATAGTCCTCTGAAGGTCACGTAAAGGTCGCCTTTAATTTTTTTAATGGAATCCCCTTCTCATATTACATATTCTTATAGCTCATCTCGAGAGCTTTCCAAAACTATAACTATAAGTTACTTTTCATTAAGTATTTGTTAAGTTATAAAACAAGATCGAGATTGATCCGAATGATTAAGGCAAGATCGGGACTGATCCGGCCAATCCGACCCATGTCAAAATTTCGTATCAAAGGATTATGATCTTAATAAGTTCAATTTAATTAATAAATTCAAATATCTGTCCATTATTATCTACACATAATTGAACTCAACGTTCAAAACTGTTAACTGTCGATAAAAGTACATTTCTTGGAATGCTAGGCTGGCAAGAGTTATATGCTTCATCATATTCTCTTTTGTTGTTGTGTTTTTTAGTAACAACGTTTTTCAAGTATCCCCATAAAAATAAATCTAGACTTGACAAGTTTAGAGATCTAGGACATCATGACACTGGTCCACCGCGTTCTATCCATCTATCTGGGAATGTGAAATTTAAATGGTATCTAACTCTTCTCTACTCCAGTGCGTAGGCGCACCATCCTGTTGAAAAAACATACGTTGTTTTGTGTCCAGATCAATGTTTTCAAGCAATGCCGGCAATTTGTTGTAAAAAGTGTAATAATTACTATCATTAACATTTTCGTCAAAGAAATAAGAGCTGATAAGGTTTCCATTTAATATGCTACATCATACAATGAGGTTCCAGCAATGTTGATGATAACTTCTCGATACCAATGTGGATTTTCAATAGACCAACAGTGAGAATTATGTCGATTTAATTGTCCAGTGTTGTGAAAAGTTATTTCATCACTAAATAAAGCAAATTTGAAAAATATTCGATCACGATTTAACATTATTTGTACCTATCTACAAAATTCTAGTCTTTGTTAAAAATTATTAAATGTTAATTATTGTGTCAGAGTGATATAATAAGGATGAAAGTTATGAGTGGTCATAACTATGACCTATCCTATGACTTGTTGATTTCGGAATACCTAATTCTCTTTCAATTTGTCTCCTTGACACACGTGGATTAATAGCTATCATTCCCAATACGGCAAGTACTGTTATGTTACGATCTGAGGACTCCACGATTTCCTCATTTCAAGGACGACTAATAAAATAATCTTTTAGCGGATAAAACTCGAGTGTTAACAATCACCTATCAACAAACGGACAATAAGCCCGATAGAATTTTCTTTTTGCCTTTTTTCTATATATTGTTTATTTCGTGTACATATGACGAGAGGAACCTTCCAGAAGAAACTCAGACAAGAGAAACTGATAGATGATTTTGCCGGTCTTGTCTGCTCCATATGTAAATAAAATTGGTACCAAGACATGTCAGGAACTTTGAATGTTCAAGAATAACAAATAAATATTATCTAAATATGAGACAAAAACACTCTTTAAGTGAAATCGAAGTATTAATATGGATCGGCGAGTCCTGTGAAATCATATCAACATATGCAAGGAAGCACGAATCCATATAAACCTTTATTGGAGTACCCAATGATGTGTAATTCAATTGTCCTGAAAGACAATTGAAACATGCTCTGTCAATTTTCAAACATATGCGTTCGTGTTTCCTGCAACTCCTAATAAAAGAGAAATCGCCGACAAACAAGAAAACGGGTGAGACAAATAATATTTCTGGAAGGTGCCGCGAAATTTATCTTGCCCTCTCTTCATAAAACGGGGCGGAGTGAAGATTCAAACTTGCCAATAGATGATCGAAGAAAATCATACTATCCTACAAATAACGGAACCAATAAACAATCGTAGGATAAGATTTGCGTTTGCGAGTGAAGCCGATCTAACAGAGAATCTCCAACGAAATTTTAAAAATCTAAAATTTGATTATGAAAGGTATTCTACCAACCAAAACCTTGAAACCAATCAACTTGAACCATTCTACAAGAAACCCATCCCTTAGATCACTCCTATATAAACTACGACATTTTGAGCTCGCTCACTCTCTTTTCACTCCACTTTGGCTCGATAAGTTCAAATTCAGTAAGTCTTACACCGCGAGATAGTGCGACCAATAAATTCAATACCGAGACTGTTAACTACAACTCCACATCAGCCAGCAACTCCCAGGGTTCAACAGTCATCTCAAACAATAAGTCACATTTTATATTAAATATATATATATATATATATATATGAACATATTTTATACAGGGTGGCCCACATAACTCTTAACAGCTGAATATTTCGAAAACCATTTGTCAAATCAAAAAGTTGTTCATGAGAAAGTTTTATGTATTCGAGGGGCCTTTCTAACAACATAAATATGAAGTTACTCCCTGCCCCCCTTWAAGGGGGGCAGGGGGTAACTTCACAATTTCAAACGGGACCCCCTATAAAATGTTAGATGGTTGGGCCACATTCTTCTGTCAAAAATAAAAATCTAAACGATGGTTGAATATGGCTACAGGCGAAGATCCACTTTAATAAAACCTAACGCGCCTTTAGTGGAACCTCAAGGGTGGTGTGGAAAACCACTTATTTCAATTTTAAATTTGTTATAACATTTGTAACATTATAATGTTTTACAATTTTACAATTGTATATTATAATAAATGCATACAAATTTAATTTTGATATTTTAACTGTATGTTAATGT
>JANQDE010000209.1:76693-109834 GCA_037157785.1 Cephalotes varians
CTATTCCGAAAGGATCCATAATACGTGCCCTCACTCGTATAACCAATTTATTAAAATGCTAGTCAATTAAAATTGTGATATTGCTATGATTTTGTCGGGAATAACGTTTCTAAGTCCGAAGAAGTGAGATTCCTATATTACAATAATAGYAATACTACCAGTGTCACCATTGCGAATTTACTACTGCATTATTGCTAGTGRCACTAGTAGTGACACTAGTAGTACTTTTTTACGAGGGTTGCGTTAGGTGTAAGTCGATTATGTAAATAAAGTTGATGTTATCAAACTTCGGGACGAAGTAATGCCAGGCTGGCCGAACTGTAAGGAATTTACCGACCGATGTCGCCACGATGTCGTTTGACAGCTCGGTCATGCGCGCGGTATGTAATCGCGTTCGGAGCAGGTGTTGCGCTGCTCCGGAAGTGATGTACATAGTTGAATAATCTGGAGTAATCCGGAATAATCATTAGTGCGATCGATCTTCCGCCCAAATCCGGGTGGATCACTCCTCATCTTCGGAAAATCGTACCGAGAGGACGTCAGTCGTTACATATATCAAGCGTCGGAATAAGCCGGTAGTCCGGAGTCGTGTCGTGTTAAACCGGAGTTGTACTCCAATAGTCAAATAAAGTTATTCCTGTGAATCACGTGTCGAAGTGTACCATTACACCTTTCCTATCCTTGCTCCGAAACGGGATCGTGCTTTCACGCGTTCCGCGTTCGGAAAAGTAAAAGTGCGTAACGGACGCAAAAGCCGAAGTTTACTCCGAAAAGTTCGGAGCAGAATTACAGTTCTAAATACGGCGTTGCTACTTAGCAGAGGGTGAAAACAGCTCGCTGCCCTTGTAGCTCAAGAGGAAGAAATAAATTTCTTTCTTCTCTTAAAGTATTTTTATTGCTTGCTATAAAACTTGATGCCGGATACAATGTTCAACGTTTGCGATCTCTCCTTACAATCAATTTCTCAGATCAACAGCTAACAACTACTCGATTGCGTGAGCCCGAAGATTACCGACATGACGCGGGAAGACCCGACAAGACGCGGGAAGACCCCAAGGCGAGACGCGGCGAAGATGCCCTGATATAGCGGGAAATACAAATATTCGCACGCACGCGAATGGCGTACAGTACGCTCAGCGATCGACCACTAAATACTTAACAATCGTACGTACTGAATGCCCGAATGTGTGTACAGTCAAGTTCTAAAGTATGAATTAAATGGTATATATCATTAATAGAAGCTATGCATCCTTAATTAATATATTTAACTCTTTTATATTTAACTCTTTTCTTAAACGCGATTTATTTTGCGTTTTTATTTTTATACAACTTTCTTTATTCTTTTCAAATTAAAAACTAAATTCTTTTTACGCTATTTCTTATTATGCGAAACATATCTATCGTGTAAAAAGAAAAATTAGATGTAAAATACTATTCTTATAAAATACTATAAATGCTGTAGAGTGCAAAAAAATACTATTTTATAAATAATATTTTATAAATATAATTCTTATAAAACAATCGCGTTATTGTATTTTCCTATAAGAAGCGATAATGTTCTGATTTTTTTACATATAAAAACAATAAAATTTATAAATATAATGTGTGTGTGTGTGTGTGTGTGTGTGTGTGTGTGTGTGTGTGTGTGTGTGTGTGTGTGTGTGCGCGCGCGCGCGCGCGTGCGCGCAGCAATATGTCCACAATCTATCATATTTTCAAAGTATGTGATGTAATTTTTCATCTACGTGTTTACTTACGTAATATGACTTCAATATGTTTGTTGAGCCTTACATTTCAAAAAAAATAGGTCAAAAAATGTAGTAGAATTATTCCAGAAGATCTATTTTTTCTAAAAAATCTAACGCGCCAAAAGTGGAACCTCAAGGATGATGTGGAAGTTCACGTAATTTATAATTTTTATTGTTTTTATATGTCAAAAATTCATCATCGACAAGGTCGAGATGATAATAAATAAATGTAAATTATATAATGACTAGTAAATAATGAATATTCTAAATATTCGAGAGACACGAAAAGTAAGCCCGGTCAAGGGAATCCGTGTCTGTTTGCAAATTTAAATCCTTACTTTGAGTTTTAATATTGATTATTTCGGAGATCAATCTTTTATTCAAATTCCTTTCCACATCCAAAATCACTGCATTATCCCAATTAAAATCATGGTCAAACATTATTTTGTGATCGGTGATCACAGAATGTGTGAACATATTTCTTTTTATATGGTTTCTATGTTTAGCGATTCTTGTCTTTAGTTGTCTTTTCGTTTGGTCAACGTAGGTAGCCTCACAATTATTGCAATTCAATTTATATACACATTCTTTTTGCAAAGATTTGGAAGTGATTCTTTGTGTGCCTTGATGATATTTCATAACTTGTTGATTCCATAATATGCTACTCTCATATCTGAAACGCCCACAACCTCCTTAATTTCTCCGAATAACTGCCAAAATATGGAATGACAAACCAAGAATTAATAATTTTATCATCTAAATGTGAAATTTTTTTATCCTTCTGTGTTTTATTATTAGAGTTCATGATTAAGTGTCTAATTCTGTTAGAAATGGCCTTAAAAATGTGGGTAGTCATTCTCCAATAAAATTTTGAATTAGTTCCGAATTTTTTTGATGAAAAGAAGGATGCGATAACATAAACATTCTATCGACCAGCCTAATAATCGTGCCTCTCTTCTGGCAGAGAGGGTGCCCGGAAAGGAAACTCAAATATCTGCCCGAATAAGTAGGTTATTGGGCTGATCAATAGAATTATCTCTGCTTTGTGTTTTCTAGGGAAAACGAAATAATTCCGATCGGAATCCTTTCCGAACAGTTCCATAATACGTACCCTGAATTGAGTTAAATAAATTAAATTTTAGTTGGTGAACACAAGATTAAAGACTTTCAATATTTATTTTATGTTAAAAGAGAAATTCGTTCATATTTAGTAAGATGTGGAATTTTGACAAAATAAAATGATCAATGTAAATACTCTAATAATTAGCAACAACTAATTTTAAGTAGCTTTTTAATTATTAGAGTATTACATTGTTCGTTTTATTTTGAAAAGGATTCTCCACCGATCTTGCTTTTGCTAGCTAGATCCTCCTCTCTTTTATTTTATTTCATATTTTCATATTCCTTTATGATATTTCATATTTTATATTAAAAATCATAACAAATTTTAAAATATTTCAGGAAATCCTTAAATAAAAGAAGCTTTATTATATTATTCTGAAAACATCTCAATAAGAATACTATAGGAATATGTAGTAAAAATAGAGGGTCACATTTAAAATATTCAACTTGATCTTATCCTGGCAATGGCCACGTCATCAAATTGATAAAATCAATAAATATAGTTATTCCAGAAGATTATTTAATAAAATAAAGAAGTATTTAATAAAAACAATACATTATTAAAATTATTAATAAATAAATAATATATTTAATTACTATATAATTAATACTGTATAATTAATTACTATATAATTACTACATATATTATATAATTACTATATAATTAATATTAAAAGTTATTAAGATTTTCTAACTGTGTAACTTATATATTATGATATAAATTATAAATTAGGTAAAACTATACATATATTGCTTATTAAATTTTGATAACAAAAATGACTAGTATTAGACTAGAGTATTATTTTTAACGTGAAACATCACTTTGGTATGAGATAACCGGAGTAGGAATATATTTTTTGTTTAATTTACTGCTTATTGGTATGGGTAATGGATGAATATGTGGTTTAGCAGGAAATTTAGTTCCAGCAATATCAATTTCATAACATACTGTTGGATTCATTATAAAATCTGTTGTAACAGTATTTGTCTCTTGTTTATATGATCCAGGAAGACTAATAAATCCAAGACAAATGAGTTTTTCTGTTACAAAACCATAACTGAAAGAAACATAATGTTGTTAATGACAAAGTTATATATAATATAGATAAATAATAATATAATGTATGTCCCATGAAAACAACACATATTTACCCAGCTGATGTAACAGTACCAACAAATTCACCATTCCGATATAACGGTTCACCACCCCATGCCCATACATCTTTGTTTAGATCCATGCCGTCAAGAACAAATAGAACTAGTCGTCTTGTCACTCCTTGTATCTTCTGCTGTTGTAAAGCAGATTTGCCAATAAAATAGCCCTTCTGTATAAAATTATAAAATATTTATTAAATCATACTTCACAGTACAATTTTATATTAATTCTTTTACTTTATTTGGATTTTTTTATTATATATGTATTTGTAATTGCTCTTAATATTTTTAGATTTTTCAATTTGCAAAATATCAAAAAGTCCTATATATAATAAAGATTTCATTAAAAAAACCTCCGTTTTAATTTTAAATATAAAAACATGTATATAGAATACAAATAGAAGAGTTAATGATGTGATACTAACATCTAATTTTACACTAGAACCATTTCCAGCTTCATATGGCGTAACATACGGTGTTAATTCTTCAGCCCAAAATGGAATAAATCTCTCTATTCTCATAAAACGTTGTGTGAGTACACCAACATCTCTTGCTCCATAGTCTTTACCTACAGCCATTAATGTTGAATAAATATGCAGTGCATATTCCGAAGGTATGTAGAGACAATAGCCAGATTCACCCGTATGTGTAAATGCCATTATCATAACGTCCGAAGCATACGCAATGTTTACTGTCTATCGTTTTGAACAAGTGATCAATTTGAGATATCTATACTAAAATAAAAAAAAAGCAATAATAACTATAAAAAATACTCTGACCTTATAAGTGAAAGGTGAAAGATTAATGTCAGAATTGGATAACTCAGAAAGTAGGTTCGTAGCTTTGGGACCTACTACATTGATCACTGTATATTTTGAAGTGACATCATTAAGACCTACCGAATGATCTGCTGGTAAATGTCTATTTTGTTAAATAAGAAAAATTTATTATAAAATCATATTAATAATATTTATATACTTATAGAAAACTTTATAGAAAATATAGAATAATAATAGCTTGGAATTCAAATAAGAAATTTATTTCTTAGTAAAAAAAATTTCTTTTCAAGAAAGAATTTCTAAAAAAAATTAATATTATTTATTATATTTTTTTATTTAAAACTGAATTTCTCTCTAATTCCAAACTAATATCCATTTTATTATACTCTGCAGAATAGCACTTACTTAGACATCCACTGATAAATACGTGTCTGCTGCGAAGTAGGTGAAACCATAAAATAGCTATTTTCTCCTTGTCGTACTAACATACAGTCATTTTCATAACCACCTTTCTCATTTTGCATTCCTGTATGAACTATTCCACCAACTGGTATATTAGCATCATTAGAACATAATTGTTGTAGATACTTTACTACCTCTCCATGACTAGACTACAAAAAAATTAATTATTAAAAAGTTAAAAATAATAAAACAAAGATATAACTGAATTTATAACATCAGAATGTTTGATTTTAATGTAAAGAGGAGGGAATGAGGGAAGGAGGAAAAAATATATATTTCATATTGTCTGATTTTATTCATTTGATCACTTACTTTAATTTCGATTTTTGAAAACGAACTCATATCTATTATTCCGACGCCTTCTCTGCATGCTTGAAATTCATCCTTTATAAAATCAAAGAATTTTGGTTTATAAAAGCTACCTTTGGGCATAGTCGGTTTTTTCTGTCCTCCTTTAAACATAGAGAGAACATAAATTTTATGATATTTCAACAATATGCTATTAGAAAATTTAATATTTTAAAAGAACTTACGTCTATAAGTAGGATCAAAGTAAAGTGGACGTTCATAGGCCATTTTTACACCAAAAATTGCGCCACGTTCTTCCAAAACAGAATATAAAGGTGAACAACGCAATTTACGGGCATATTTATATTCAGATTGATGAGGATATAATATAGCATAATTTCGACCGACCACTTCCTTCATTCGTTGCTGCAGATATTGTTTATTATTGTGTAAATCTAGAAATCTTTGTACACTGAACGGTAGTACCTCTTGTGTCGATTCACCGTTTATTAAAGATTCGGCAATTTCCTTACCAATTCCACCAGCACCTTTTATAAAATACACAATATTTCAAACTTATTCATATGAAAAACGTAAAAACAAATCGCGCAAAGATATTCTCAAAATATTTACCTTGCAAGGAATTGCCATTCATTCCAACGGCAACAAAATAATTCTTTACTTCAGGACTTTCTCCTAATATCCACCTACCATCTGGAGTAAAATTGTCAGGGCAATTATATATATTTGGATGTTTTATTTCTTTTAAGATTGGCAATCTATGTATAACTTTTTCCCATAATGGTTGCCAATGAGCTGAATCATTTTTCACATGTTTTATCCAATCTTTTGAAGGAACTTGACCACTGCCAAACGCGGGTTTTGCATCAGGCTCAAACCAACCAAATAGGAATCCACCTGTATGATTATTAACCAGTTTTATTAGAAATAACGCACATCCTAAAACAATCCAAAGTTAAGAAAATTAAGTTTGCAGCACACGATGCTTATTTTCCTGCTAGATTGCTTGCTGCATGTTAGATTAAATTAGAAATTCTGCGTTCTGTATAATGCAATTTTATTTTCCAGCAAAAAAACACAGTTTTTAACAGTTTTAACTTTCACCATTTGAAGGTAAAAAAAGATAAAAGTTATTATCTTCGAATTAGCTTTGATTGTTACTTAATTTTGATTAAATCTTTTCTATTCTCTATAACTTTGAAGAGGATACAAATGTTTATAATTATAATTATAGTCTTGAGATTTTCAAGATATTGAACTGAAAAAAAAAATATTTTATCTTTTTTAATCTCTGTGAAAGTAGATAATGGCAAAAACTTTTTTATTATTACATTTTCTTTCATACTCCTTTGAATCTATTTTTCCAATTTTGTTTTTATACTTATAAATCTCTCTCTCTTTCTCTCATTCAAATAATAATTATATCAATTTATTCTACTTAAAATATTAAGTGAAATCATTTATTAATTGAATATTTGTTAGTAAAAAAAGTCATTTGCTTTTTTCTCCACTTTCAACCTTTAATATTTTTTTCAACCTTCAAATTTATATTCCACTTCATCGCTGACAAGATTTGGAAAGAGCAATTCTTTTTACTTTCATCAATTGTTTAAAAATTTTAATTAGAATCGAAGTTAAGATAGTCTTAAATATAACAAAAAACTATAAATATTAGTCAACAACTGAAGATTGAATACACAGAAATTATAACAAATAAGTTCAAAATGTAAAAAGTAAATGCAAAAATAATGATAAAAGTAAACTGTTAAATTCATTACTGTTACTGGAAAAGATATAACTATTGCAGTTATGAAAAGAAAAAAAATACTGTTACTATATTAGTCCGTTACTAAAAAAAATAATGGCATAAGTAATGATAACGCGTTCTAAATATGATACATGCTTTCGTATCTTTAATTCATCAAAAATATTTAATACAATATAGAAAATATGGAAAAGATATTAATAGTACCTTTCCATTCTCTCATATATGAGTATGAATCAAAATCACGTATATATGGCAAAGATGTACTGATTTCTAATGATAAAGGAGGTATAATTGCATATAAATGTTCCGCAGGATACGCAGGAATTCGAACAGGTGGTGTACATTTTAAACCTAACTCACGAGCCCACTATAGCAAATATATTAGATTAATTATATTGTGTTATAATTGTATTTATAGAATTTATACAAAAACATATCTACCATTCCAGCACAGTTAATAAAGTACTGGCAGGAAACAGTACCATATTCAGTTTTGACACTTTTAACAGCGCCCTTTTCAGTCTTTACTCCTTCTACACGACAGTGCTCAACATATCGTGCTCCTCCTTGTTTTGCCAATTTTGCTAAGATTTCGCAAATTGCGCTTAAATTAGCAACAGCATCTTCTGGTACCCAAATTGCTCCTTCTATATCCTCAACATGTAAATAAGGGTGTAATCTCTTCAGTTCTTCGTTACCCAAGATCTATTAATAATTTTATAACTCGATAATTCTTACGATAACTATACGTTACATAGAACATTATAAAATAAAAAATAAAAATTTACATTTGTTAATGTAATAAAATTATTTATAAATAATTATAATTATTAATAAATAAATTTACTTTTTCTCGTAATGATTGATTTTTCAGAGATTATAATTTAGTCAATCTACTCAAAAAATAAAAAAATCAAGTTATATCAAATTAATAATAAGTCAATTGTGATCAAGAGTAAAAAAAATAGTTACTTCGCAATGCAATCCAGTCGGTACATTATAAGCCATTCTCCTTTTAAGAGCTATCATTCTATCTTTAGACTGAGCTAAATTTATACTACCACATTGCTTCAATCCTATATCATAACCCATTTCCTGTAGTTGCTGATACAATTTAATACTATATGCAATTAAATTTCTGCGAGAAATTGGCTTGAAAAGCCCAAGCGTACCAGAGCCAAAATGTGAAGATCCACTGCCAATTCTATAATCAAAAATTTATTGTTTTATCATTTTGTCAACAACAATAATTAGGATAGCAAAGTCTATAAAAAATAAATATTGTAAAGTATCTGCTACAAATTTTATCAAAAGAAAGACAAAGCATAAATTAACAGAAGAATTTATTAATAGAATATAATGGTAGATTGGCAGAAACTAAACAGAATCTGTTATTTCCCAGCCAGCCAAGTATATCAAAAAAAGATTTTGCAAAGTATCTGTTACAAATTTTGTTGGCGAAAAGACTATGTTTGATATCCCTATAACATTTTCTGCAATTGTAGATATTGGCAACAGATTATGTTTGCCAAAAGGATAAACACAAATGGAAAATTACATACTTTATTATTGCTGATATTTGTTAGCATATTTCCAGTAAATATGCAACGACAAATCTCAAATAGTTTTGCTATTGCGAAAGTTTCGGAATTTGTCACACAAGAATGCAACAGTATCTGATGATCAAAATACACCACAGATTGATAGTCAACAGTCTACAAAACGTATTAATGATAGATTGGGCAGAAACCTAAAAGGGTTTGTTTAAATGACAAACAAACACGATCGGTGCGACCCACTTAACGCTACAAATGCTTCGAAGCATTTGATCAATCAAAAGAAAAAATGTATAATTTGACTAATCAAAGAATACTTCGAAATATTTGTAATATCAAGTAGACCATAATCTCTCTGGTGAAAATTTTTCTTAGAATTTTTTACATAATTTTTTTCTATACAGGGTGTCCCATTTTAAAAGCTGCACTGAAATATTTCTTCGGCGAAGCATTTTCAGAAAAAATGTTTCAGGCAAAAGTTTGGGTCGAAGAGAGACATAAGAGGGTTCCACTGATTTGACCCTGGGTGGCATCATTAAGGTCAGGTTAATATCACATCGATTTTTTAAAATGGATCACCATATTTTTGATTCCAGAATCTAATAGCTAATAACAAGTTTTTCAAAACACTGAAATTCATTTTCATTAAGTACTTTCCGAGTTATGAGACTCGAAAGTTACAGTCTTCAGCATTAGCACCGGAACCCTAAATTTATTAACGTGCTATTTCCGAATTGTTAATTTCGGCCTCTTTGGCAAAATTATTCATGCCGATTACTTCTTGTCAACGGATTCCACAAGAACGAGTGTGATACGAGGACGTAGCAGGATGGATTTTAAAGCCCCATTTTGATTTAGCTAATGAAGGCATTTTTGCGAAATAATGGAAGAATGGAAAAACGGATAATATCCTATTTTGCCACTCGAGGATCGAGAGAATACTGACAAGTCTGAAAAAGCTCTGTGAAGAAATTCCATGTGACATTTAGCTTTTTACTATTAAAGCATACATTCACATAAATTTGCTATTTTGCTCTATCTTCGGACATTCTCAAAATATCATCATACTTTTATATATCTTCTAATGGAAGAAATAAGAGTTTAGAAAAGAAGTGATTCAATCTGATGAGACGAATGACATGGAACATACGAAATGATAGGAAAATGGAAGAATCAACAAAAAATATTCCTTCACGTCTACACTTGAGAATCGGTAAAATATTGATGAGTTTTACAAGGATAACTTATTGCGTTTAACTATGATTAAATTTCCATGTCGCATTCTTCTCATCAGACTGAATCACTTCTTTTCTAAACTCTTATTCGTTCCACTAGAAAATATGAAATTTTAAAAAAATCGATGTGATCTTGACCTGATCTTGACGACGCCAAAGTCAAATCAGTGATACCCTCTTATGTCCCCCTTCGACCCAAACAACTTTTGTCTGAAACATTTTTTCTGAAAATGCTTCGCTGAAGAAATATTTCGGTGCAATTTTTGAAATGGGACACCCTGTATAATTTTAAGAGAATTTCTGTATAATCTCGTAAATTTTGAGAACATTTCTTAGATTTTTTTGTATAAATTGGTGTATTTTTTAGAAACATTGAGAAAATCTATAATCTTTTCTAAAATTTTTCATATATGAAATGAATCATGAATTTTGAAACATTCTAAAATTTCTTAGTCTATAATTTCTAGAAAAACTTATAAAATTTGAAAAAATTTTAAATATTTTTCAGAAAGTTTCATAAATTTAATATGACGAATTGATAAAATATGACAAATTTTCAAAAGTATTATGAGATATTATGAAAAATTTTTTCACCAGGATTGTATCTGTATTGACTAATTATTAATCGCTTACCGCCACTAGACGAACACGGCAAAGTTTTCGTTTCATAAATAAAAAACTATACAGGATAGAATAAAAGATGTAGCGTTATGAAATTTTTTACTTATTCTATTCAATTCCTTGAACGAGTACCCAAAATTGAGGTCGAAAATGAAAATAAAAAATATATTTTGACAAGATTTTTGGTTTTGCATAAAAATGCAAAAGTCTAATATTGATCAGTTTTCGCTTCTGGAGACAGCTCTAATTTGCGTTTGGCACCAATCTATTATTGTTTCTGGAGACAAATCTAGTCTGCATTAGGCGCCCCTCTATTGGCATGTCTGGGCAACAAAGGCCATGTTTCGATATATATCGTCAGTATTGAAAATCTATCCTATATTATAGCATACGTATAGTGTACATAACTGTAGATTTTTAATACTATCAGTGTCGAAACACATGGTCTGCGTTTGGTGCAAATCTGTTATCAGTACTATTGTAAAATTTTTGGTGACGTCTTCAACTTGACTTCAGAATGTTCTTCAATTTTGGTTTACGTTGAAGATCAACTGAAAACACAATAAATGGCTTGATTTTGGCATTGTGGTTCCGCTGGCATTTGTTTTCTCTTTCTCTTAAAAACAAGACATCTTTGATCTTCTACGAATTGTTGCTGGGTAGAATTTGATATATACAATGTTATTGGCAGACAAAAACGTAGTAAAATTTGTCAACAAAATATAATAACAAATTGCTAGTAAAAATAAAATAAAATCTGTATTCGGATTCTGTTTGATTTCTGCTGGATTCATCAATTTGTTATATTAGCAAGCTCTGTCGACATGAGTTTGATGCAAATTGATATTACTTTGCTCTTAATTTTTGATCGAATTTTTTGCGAATACTATTCCTGACATACTACAGACAATTTGGGCTTTTCTGATGAAAATTTTTCTTAAAATTTTTGATATAATTTTTCAGAATTTTTTGGAGAAATTATTTGAGAAATTTATTTATATTATATATACATTATTTTGGAGACATTTTTTGAGAAATTAGAAAATATCTCTATAATTTTTTTATACAAATTGGAATACTTCAGAAGTTCTGAAAAAAAATCTATATATTTTTTTCAAAAATTTTTTATACATATGTGTGAATGCTGAAATATTCTAAAATTTCAAAAATTTATTAGTCCATAATTCTCGAAGAAAATTTATATAATTTGAAGAAGGTATGTTTTTTAAGAATTTTCATAATATCTAATATATTATCTCTTTATATATTCATAATGAAGATAGTAGCGCGCGCGCGCGCGCGCGCGTGTGTGTGTTGTGTGTGTGTGTGTGTGTGTGTGTGTGTGTGCGTGCGTGCGTGCGTGCGTGCGTGCGTGCGTGCGTGCGTGCGTGCGTGCGCGCGCGCGCGCGCGCGCGCGTACATTTTTTAAAATATAAAAAATTTTTAAGATATGGGATATGAGAAATTTTTTCTAAGATTGAAATCACAAATATTATATTTTATAAGTGTTACAAAGCGACAGATTTTGTGAGCTTTACCCAGCAAACATTTTATTCCAAGTTTGTTGGGATGTTATCAAAAAAGAAACAAATGCTAGCCGAACAGTAATGCCAAAGGCTTACCGTATACCTTAGTTAGTCTCCAATGTAGTCAAATTTGAAGAACATATTCTGAAGTCGAATTAAAAACAATATATCTGAGCAATGCGACAACAGATTGATGCAACAAATAATGATGCAAAATAAATGTCGCCAAAAGTGAAAGCAGATCAATATCCAAATCCCTGAATTAATTTTCATATAAAATACGTCTCATTTTTGTCTTCAATTTTGGATATTCACCTCCAAGAAATCATTTCATTAAAATTTGAGTGAAAAATTGCATAATAGTATTTTGCACATATGCATATTCGGATGTACACATTTATTCATTCTTTTATTCTATCCTGCATTTTTTTACTGACAAGAAGATAGAATTCCATTACATCTGAAGAAAGTTGCAACTGATCCACAGGTACCGTTTACTGTTTAGACAAATTTTCAGGTTTCTGCCCAATCTATCTATTAACGCATTCAACAGCCGCTTGCTTTTAATTGCTACTCTGTTATACATTTTGCTGACAAAGATTGTTATAGAATTAATATTACCAGAAGTGTGCTAAAATTGGCAATAACAAAGTAATCAGCACACAGTTTATGAATTAAAAAATAAAGCGAAAATTTAAATTTATATAAAAATATTAGTAACCACCAAGATTCACTAAAATTCTTGATCGAATTTGGTTACCTTGTTCAATAACAAAGTATGCTTCTCACTTGCGGCAAATCTGTAGTCAACATTTATAATTACAATAAATGTTATAAGGGTACTAGCTTAACTACCTTCATGTAGATACAATTGATCAATCTGCTGCAATTTTCTGCTTGAATCTACTTATTGGTATGCAGTCAATATTTTGTTTATTAGGAAGGTAATAAGTTATGATTAAGTTGAAATATAATAAACTACAAATTAGACATAGATTTACGTATTTTGCTCCAGAACGAGGACATCGTTCCATCCATTCAGTACTAAATGATAAGCGACCGAATTGGCGACAGTTCCAGCACCAGCGATGACGATTTGTGATTGCGACGGTAAGTGCGGTGGCTCTTTAAACAAGCGACTTTTCTCACTGGACAATAAATTGTGTCCAGCGTCTGAGTGCCATCGCAAGGAATTCTTATCATCATAGGTTATGTAACGCACGCCAACCAAATTCTTTGCTCTTAAACCATTTTTTTCGAACGACAAATATGCACATTTCAAATAGAGTCGTCTCAACATTAAACGTTGCTAAAAAATTTGGCAGCGCAAAATGTGATTACTTATGATTTGTGAGTTAACCTCGAAGCTTATTTATACCCCGTGTTCCATCTGGACCCTCACGTGCTGCAAACTATCAGAGATTGAGATTGAGATACTAGAGATTGAGATTAGATGGAATTTAACCAATCAGAAGAAAGAAAACCAATCTCAAGTTTAGTAAATTTTACTTTGATTGGTCAAATTTCAATCTTATCTCAATCTTAGCCCAATATTCATGATCCGTTTCTGTATTTAAGATTGTCTTAAGTAAACTTATATAGCTCTCTTGGTTGAAATGAAATCTTAAGACGATTTTAAATATAAGAACTGACTATAGACGGTATTCATAATCAGTTCTTATATTTAAGATTGTCTTAAGATTCCATTTCAACCAATAAGAGAACCATATAAGCTTACTTAGGGCCAATTTCACCAACGTCGGTTAGCTTAACCGACATTGGTGAAATTGGCCCTTAAGGGCCACTTTTACCAACGTCGGTTAGACTAACCGACGGTTAATTCCAATGGAATTATCCAATCATATTTGTCTTTGACCAGAATGAACCAATCACGGTTGACACTTTAACCATCGGTTAACTTAACCGACATTGGTAAAAGTGGCCCTAAAGCCGTAATCACACTAGCGATTGCCGATTGGCAATTGGCGATTGGCGATTACTTTCCAACCAATCAGAGCAAAGCATTTGCAAACTGCTTCACTCTGATTGGTTGGAAAGTAATCGCCAATTGTCAATCGGCAATCGCTAGTGTGATTACGGCTTAAGACGATCTTAAATTTAAGAACGGACTATGGCTGCGGTCCACTTGACGCTACGAATGCTTCGAAGCATTCGATTGACCAATCAGAAGATAAGTAAAACTTAAGCAATAAGTGAATCAGCCAATCACAGTCAAGAATTTAAGGCGAACCATAAGGCTGGATCCTCATGCAGACACTGTCGCTTTGACACCGAGCGCTGATTGGGTAAAGTGTTGTTTTTACTAGAAACTCTCTAGAAAATTTTTACTAAAACAACACTTTATCCAATCAGCGCTCGGTGTCAAAGCGCCGGTGTCTGCATGAGGATCCAGGCTAAACGCTAGCAAATCAAAACTGTCGATTTCCTTACTGCTTACGTTTTACTTAAGTTTTTTTGTGTGCAATAGCCTTTAATGGTCCGTCTACAATAGATGTAGTAAGCTGCAAGCCGTAAGAAACTGACTAATTGTAGTCTAGTATTCTCTTCATATTCAACTGTGATTGGTTAATTTCTTACGACTTACGTAAGAAATTAAACTCTTATTGTAGACGGGCCTTAAGTGATGTCTACAATGAGAATTTAAGCCTTAAGTCGCAAGAAATTGAATCATGATCAATTATTCTCTTCATATTCGATTGTGATTGGTCAATTTCTTACGGCTTAAGGCTCAAAATCTCATTGTAGACACCACTTTAGGCTCCCTACATCTATTGTAGACCGAGGCTTAAGCTGTTTTCTCTGCTGAACGCATTCCGTTTAATTTGAAAATGTTTCTTCAGAGGGCAGACTGAGAGACTCTCCTTTTTTTTAGTATACAATAGCAGTTCTCGAATATATTTATTATTGATGGATGTACGAAGTGTTTGTCGACAATTACATTCGCAATATAACATTGATTTGCTCGTGTTTAATTCTGATAGATTTCATTTTTTAGGCTTCCAAATCCTATAAAGAGAATATTATATCCCATATTATTTGGATTGCTATCTTTGAGAATTGCTGAGTAATCATTCTATAATCAATTCTTCGTTAATAGCAAATAAATAAAAAATGGTAAGAATCATGTTTTATTGCTAGTCTTTCAGTTATCTCTGAAAATCGGACTTACAAATATACATTTTTTTATTATTATATAATTTTGTTATTATCAATAATGATATCGTTATTATATAAAATCTTACATCTACATTATATAGTGTAGACTTGTAATAATAAGATTCAAAATATATTATAATTTTGAATTATTCATAAAATTTCTGTGTTTAAAGATATAAGGTGCAAATACATGTGACTTGCTATTAAAAGATGAACAAGATACATTGATATGGCAAATTTTTCAATTAACTTAAATGTGTAAAATTGATTTTGCAGTAACACTGATTCTTAAGAATGCTTCTGTAGTATATTTTTACCAATATAAACCAGAAGAATTTAAGGAATGATATGTTTATTTTGAAATTGATGATTTTGCATTTTGTTTTAATAAGATTCATATTAAATATTAATAAGATTATTAAATTTAAATAAGAAAAATGAATCATTTGATATACATATAACAAAATATTTATTAAAAAAGTTCATGATATGTTAACATAATGATAATCTCTTATAAATAAAATAAAAACTTTCTTTAGTTATAATAGCAAATCATATATTTTTAATCATATATTCCATATTTATTGATTGACTTTTCCTTCTAAGTCTAGTTATAATATTGATGTATATTAGAATTAAAATTATAATATAGGAAAAGAAAAAATATAGTCATTTATATTATTACGTTTGTTAACTATTGATCATAATAAATTCCAATTAATATCTTTATAACGTTATAAAACTCTTATTCTATTTTTTATTATTTTTTATATAAATATGATATGGCAATGGAGGTATTTAATAAATTAATATTTATGATAAGTATTTATTAAGTGTTTATATTATTATTTACTTTTTTATTTGATTTATAGTCTCATACAATACTACTAGTACAACCTGGTGTGAGACCTGAAACAAGAACATATTCTGATTATGAAAGCATTAATGAATGTATGGAAGGTAATGTTATGTTATAATTTATGATAATATATATTTAAGTTATAAATTTTAATAAGAAATATACTTTTTAATTATACATGATATATATAATTTTTGGAAAATACAATTGCATATATCCAATTGCATAAAATCAATCCATTCTATATATTGATATTTGAAAATATTAAAAATAGAAAAAATATTACACAGGAGAATTGATTTTTTTATCATTAATATAATAAGTTTCTGATTGTTATAAATAAATTAGACAAAATACTGCCAAATACAATCAAAATTAGAACTTGGTGTCTAGTAATATTTCTATTTTTTAAATTTAAATACATTCCAATATAAATTTTAAACTGCCTACAGAATACGAATTTTGTACTGCAATAATATATTTAAATTTAAAATAGACATTATTAGGTACTAAGTTCTAGCCTTGACCATATTTGATAGTGTTTAATTTATTTTGCATTTGTATTGCATGATTTGTAATTGTAAATTGTTATATAAAATGTATATATACATGCATACACATAGTACATGACTTTGAGTACATGTATCTTTATAATATTCCAATACTAATTGTGAGTCTACATTAATTATTTATTTTCTATTGTAGGTGTTTGTAAAATTTATGAAGAACATCTGAAGAGACGAAATCCAAATACTCCAACTATTACTTATGATATTAGTCAATTATTTGATTTCGTTGATCAATTAACAGATTTATCCTGTCTTGTGTATCAAAAATCAACAAATACCTATGCTCCCTACAATAAGGATTGGATTAAAGAAAAGATATATGTATTATTGCGTAGAGCTGCGGGACATGGAGAGTAATCGATGCATAAAGTACATATACATGTGTGTGTTTTCATATATAAGATAATTTTAAATACATCTATATATTATTTGTTGTAATAAATCTATAATTTACTTATTATGATTTGATACAATAATTATGTTGTATACCTTTCTCTTTATTTAAAGTACATTGTACACTTTAAAATTAATATTTACATATAACATTTTATATTTCATATATATTTAAGTATAATATGTTTATAGATTATCAGGAAGATTTCAATAATTGCCATTTTAATTAACATTAAATAAGTAGAAAATAATATCTATAGAAGAATGATTATATTTTCAACTGTTAAAATAAAAAAATAAAGATTCATGTACATGGGGTGATTTTTAAATTTCATGTACTTAGGGTGATCTTTAAGAATTCTAAAAGATTTTAAGGAGTGATTCTTCATGTTAGTTCGAAAAATGAAACGAAAACAAAAACTTCAAATGACCACATATGCCTGCTTATTCTTGAGTCTCCATCCCTATTTGAATAAAAAATAATAATATAGGGTTCCAAAAAATGAGCATGTTTTTGAAACATATACATAGTTTTATCAAAATAATGGTTTTTTGTGTAGTTTTCGAAATTTTTGGAAAAATAAAATTTTTCACTCTATCTTCAACTAAACTGTTTGGAATATATGATCATATCCCAGTAAAAATTTTTTTATATAAGAATATAAATATATACAACATATATAAACATATATAAATATATATATATATATAATTATATATAAAATATATATTCCAGTTCATATATATATTTATATATATGGATAAACAATATTTGTTTATTTTGTAAAATTATTTTGGTATAAGAAAAATAATAATATAAGAATGAGAACACAAAAAATAATTAAAAGAATAATTTTTGCATTGTTTCTTTTACAAAAAGTCAAATTAAAAAAATAAAAAATTGCTCATATATAATTATATACAATGATATATAATTACATAAGAACAATTTTTTCTTATTTTTTCAAACTTGACTTTATAAAAGAAACAATGTAAAGGTTATTCTTTTAGTTATCTTTATTTTCTAATTTTTTTTTCTTGTATCAAGCACTAATTTTACAAAAAAGAAAAGGATATATAAACATATATAAACACATTTTATATATAAGTATATATGTTTATATATATTTATATATATGAAAAATTTTTTATCGGAATGAAGTTTTCATTTTGAATTAATGTGAGCAATCATCCTTTAAAATCTTTTAGAATATTTAAGAATCACTTTGCATATTGTACATAAAATATACACACATGCACACAGAGAGAGAGAAAGAGTTGAATTCCACATCATGAAAGTGCATGCTCAATTCCAAATATATGAACTCATAGCTGAGCTTTTATTATCCGAATTAGAGTCAAGTGTAATTCCAGTTATATGATGAACATTGTTATACTGAAGCTAAGTTCTAATATACACTGTTGTATTGCAAATCTATAGTATATATAATATAAACTATAGCTTCAGTTCTGGCAGTGTCTGGCAGACATACAAGTCTTGGCCAAAAGTATTGGATATTTATATTTTTTCATTTATTTTGAATTTTTTTTATTTGTATTGATTTATTCTATAAATTATCCTTTGCTTCAAGAACTTAAACTTATGTAAAATATGATAATGATATTCTTTATTTTTTATTTCTTATTATTATATTAGTCTGTATATATAAATGGAAATTATTTGTGAGAAAAAATATTTATATGGATATATCTTGTATATAATTATATATATTTGTATATGGAAAACATATATAGATATATCTTGTATATTATGAAAAATTTTTTTCACCCCCTGGGTAGTTAACTGGGATGTTAGGGAACAAATAATTGAACATGAAACAGAGATGTAACAAATGACAACCCAAATATTAGTTACTGAATAAATTTCTGTATCTAAATCTCAAATATGTCTTTCAATAAATCTTAAAAAAAAAAAGAATAAGGCTCATGAAAAGTGATTTTAATGAACGACATATTTTTAAGTTGAAAATGGGCGAAACAGAAAATATGCTATGTCATAGAAATATAATATTGGCAAATCAACTATATCTAAAGCCAGCGGCACACGATGCTTAGGGCCAATTTCATCAACGTCGGTTAAGCTAACCGACGGTTAAAGTGTCAACCGTGATTGGTTCATTCTGATCAAAGACAAATGCGATTGGATAATTCCATTGGAATTAACCGTCGGTTAGTTTACCGACGTTGGTGAAATTGACCCTAAAAGTGGCCCTCAGTGGATTAAATAAAGGTAAACGTATCGTTTCACTCAAAAAGAGTTAAGCCATAGGATAAAATGAATACAGCTATTAGCACGCCATGAGTGATCCAATTTTATTTGAAAAGACTTTGTAATTAAATGAAATATAGGAGGCAATGTTAATTTCAGAGCTAGTAATAGGTGGTTGTGAAATTCCAGAACATGTTATGGTTATGTTGTCATATATACTTATTAAATATTGTTAAGCCCGTATCAGACTAGAGATTGAGATTGAGATTGGATTGAAATTTAATTAATCAGAAGAAAACCAATCAGTATAGCGAACTTTGTTTTGATTGGTCAAAATCCAATCCAGTCTCAATTCCAATCTCTAGTCTGATACGGGCTTTAGAATAGAGATGTTCGAGTTTTGTAACAAAATCGATTTTGAATCGAAATGAATGAAATCGATTCACTTAAAAAATAGGTTAAAACAATCGATTTTTAAAAAATTGATTCAATTAAAAGGACACAACCATAGAGATATAAGAATAGAGTACAGAAGGGGGCGGAATCTGCGATATCGTGCTAGAAAGAGAAAAATAGCAATAAGGGCCCCACTTGTCTCTCTCGCACGTTAGCGCTGATTCGCTGTGGCTCACGCATATCATTTCGACAGCCAATCAACGCTAACGTGCGAGAGAGACAACCGGAGCCTCTAATGCAACTTCTCTATCGCACACGATATCGCTCCCGCTTACTGCCTACCGTATACTTTTTCCACTCTATTCTTATATCTCTATAGGACACAACAAAGCAATTGCTGCGTCCTTCTTCTTCTTCTTCTTCTTCTTGTTAAAGTGGTTCGTGTACCCCTTCTGGTGGAGAGCAAATCGGCCAAGGAGACTATAGTATACAGGTATACAGGTAGGATCCTCGGAGTAAGCAGCTGATCCGGTGGAAAGGGAAGCGCGTCAGGGAAGCAAAGGGGTAGAACAAGATTGTTAAGGAGAGTTCATATGAGTATATTGGACGACTTGAAAAAGGAAGTAAGAAGACGACAAAATTTATACGGAGGAGAACAAAGAAAGAGAAAGATATCTATGGGAGCCAGAGGATTAAGACGTTTTAAGTAATAAATCAGGTGTCGACCGTATTGTTGAGTCTGTGGATAGTAAAATATAATATGGTTAACGTCCTGGTTCCGCATTCACAGGCGGCAGAGCGTACAATATTCTTTCTGTTAAGACTGAAATTTAGATTATAGTGATTAGATCTTATTCGGGATATGAGGACAATTTGATCTCTAGGAATAGACAGATGATGGAACCATGGGTTATTAGGAAATACGTCTTTATAATATAATGAATAGTATAGTTTTCCTTTTGTAAGAAGTTTTCTTTTAGTAAAGCAGAAGATTTTTCCCTTAGATCGCGAATTGAGAAAACGCAGTTAATCAGTATATGGAATCTTAAATTTAGACTTTCTTTCATTGATTGCAGTTTGCTTCGCCATCTAGTCGACTTTCTCATTGCCAGGCCATTATACCAACACGAGAAGGGATCCATGCTAGGTTCAAGGAGTACCCTAAACGAGTAAGAGATTGGAATTTGCTTCGACAAAGAGGAATAAGATAATTAATATTGCTTTTTCTATGGGAAGAAGAAAGAGCATCCAAGACACTTTTATTGTCGCTAAATATGATAGCACTTTCGGACTGCGAACTCTCTAATAAAATAAGGGCCTGATAAATCGTCCAGGCTTCCGCCGAGAATATAGACGTGTCTGCAGATAGTTTATGTTTCAGCGCGAGTCCGAGCTCGGGGGAATAGATAGCAGCTCCTACGAAGAATCCTCAGATTTAGAGCCATCAGTGTATATGGAAATTCCCTCTCCTATAAGCAGAGAGAAAAATTCTTCGAATTTCTTTAACATTTCTGTTCTGAATAGGATTTTATAAGAAGTTCTTTTATCAAGAGATTCAGCCCTAAGGATCAAATAATTAAACGAGTGATAGTCCGGAAGTGGAATAGACATCTGATAACTGAAGATATATAAAGAGAGGGAGCAACCGTTCGATGTATTGAATTCAATACGTGTTTTTGTAAAATAAACGCTCTGAAAGTAGGTATTTTTTTCAACAGTTGTATCCGTTTGGAGCTAGGTGATCGCAATGACGCAATTTCCAATCTTCGAAGTGATCTGACCACTAAGCTAAATCGTCTAGAGAGACATTTATATATATATATATATCTAGACGTAAGCATTTCAAACCTGGGTCTCGCATGCTTCACTCATCAGAATATGGGGGTGGATTGACGCAGCCCTAAGGCCATCCGAATAATATGATATTGAATCCTTTGAATTTTTAACCACAGAACCTGGTTAGTTAGGCTAAAGATCTGGGCGCCATATTCGAGCGAACTTTTGAAAATAGATCGATATAATAAGAGGAAAAGGGACGGGTGCGCTCTCCACCATGTACCTGAGAGGGAAAAAATTACTCTCGCGACCCTACTACCTTTGGCTATTAGAGATGTGAGCTGCGCCTTGTCTGAAAGTTTTTCATCTAGCGTGATGCCAAGGAATTTTGTTTTATTAATTTTCTCAATGTTTATCTCCTGCAACGAGATATTATCAAAAGATGGAGGGCCCTTTCTACATGTGGAAAAAGTACATTAGACTTATGTGGCGCCAAATCCCCGCTGTCGTAAATATAGGTGAATTGATTTTAGAGAAGTGAAGAGGTAATTTCGAGCTGAAGAGACATCTGACAGGCTGAAGAAAAGAACAATCATCCGCGTATTGGAGAATTTAAGTGTCCAGATGGAAGACGGAAGATATTTTTCGAAGGTAAATGCTAAAAAGGATTGGGCTAAGAATGGATCCCTGAGGAGTTCCCTTATGAGAGATTAACGGAGGTTGTAGGGTTCCATTATCTATTGAGAAAATTTGTCGCTCGGATAATAAGTTCACAACAAACTTACATGTTTTGGCTGGCAACCCAATTTCGCGCAGGTCCTCGAAGAGAATCGAAGGGATTACATTGTCAAACGCTCCAGCTATATCCAGAAATATCGCTATTGTAGACGTTCTCTTCATAAATCCCCAATGTATTCGATTAGTGAGCGTAATTATGTTATCTATGCAAGATCGGGAGTTACGAAAACCCGCCTGAAATTCCGGGAGGAGAAACTGTGTCTCAACAAGCCACATTAATCTTCAATATATCATTTTTTCCAGAATCTTCAGAAAACACGACATTAGTGCAATGGGACGGAGTCCGCTACCACTTGATTTGGGCACTAGAATCACCAAAGATTCGCGCCAGGAGGAAGGGAACAGTCTGTTTGCATACAACTCATTGTATGTAAATATTTAGTAGAACGATCCGTATATCATGAGGCAAAATAGCAATTATCCTGTAATCAAACTGATCTAAGTCGGGAGAGGACATTCATTTTGCACGATGCAATGGATGCGTTTAATTCCTGAGAAGAGAAAGGGTCGTCCATCTAAGCGAAGGGCGACGGAGACAAGCTGTCCTCCCGCAACAAACTTTCCAAAGAAGGGTACGGAAGGTGTAAACAGGAAGGAAGGCATATTTTATTTAACGTGGATTCTTGTGCAGTTTTGAATGATTCCGAATCTGAGCCGGAGGATTCTAGGGCCAAGGACTTGTCTTGACGAAGCGCCAAATTTCTCACATAGAGGTTTTGTGGTTGAAGCTTGCACAAAGGTTGCGCCATCCGGTTCTTTTTTCTCTTTTTAAAATTTTTTGACACTGTTGCTGCGTTTATAGGATATCCAATTATCCAAAGTGGGATTAGCCTTATATATTCGGCACAGAGTGCTGCGTCGCTCAGATGCTTCCGCACATTTGTTATTCCACCACGGGGCTGGAATTTTAGTATTTCTTTTTTAATTTAGAACCTTTTTTTTGTGGAAGAAATTTATTAGAGACTGTCGAAATGACTTCATTAAGAAGCAAACAAGATCGTTCGTATTTATGAATTGAACTAAGTGCTACACTTGAGGACAATTCCTCCCTGAATCTGGATGCTGTGAATACCAGGCGACCTTGGATTAACGAAAGTTGGGAGGATGAGAAACGGTGCTTGAACGAAAATCGATAGACAGAGGGATAAGTATTGCGTATCGTTATCCTTACCGAGTAATGGTCACTGCCACTGAAGGTCCTGGGTGATTATCTGATTAGCGAGCAGCGCCAGGGCCTTGAAGTGATGGAAAGATCGATAATTGAAGAAACATTGGGGGAAAACATAAATGTAGGTGAACCATCATTCATGATCACAAGATAGTGATCCTCGCATGCTCGGGAGATGTGTTCCCCTTGCAAATCCATTCTTTGGTCCTCCCAGCCGGAGTGGTGAGCGTTGAAGTCTCCCATAAAGAGTACATATTTGTGTGTTGAGGCAAAAGCAAAGAGATTACTATAAAAAAGAGGGATGTATTATAATTTGGGGACGATAAATATTAAAGATATAAAGTGGTTCATCCAGAGAACAATTTATTTGTATGCCAAGAATTTCAACCGAAACATGGGAAAAGGCGCTGTAATCCAGGGAGGGATAATTATAATCACATCGGATCAAAGTACATAAACCACGAATATTGGGGGAAGAAGAATAGAGATTAACCTGCTTAAAACCGTTTATTCTAAGTTGATAAGGTAGCGTGTTTAACGTTTCCTGCAGACATAATATTTGCACGTTATTAGCTATACCTTAGATTTCGGGTAGTTTATTTCTAATACCTCAACAGTTTCAATGAACTATATTGAGAGGAATCTTGTTTGAGTTATTATTATTTATTGCCGCGTGTTTAAAGAATCAAGCCTAAAAGGGGCAGGATGAGCCTCAGATTCCAAAGGAGGGAGATAAGAGGAAGGGGGAGAAGAAAAAGAATAAAGGGGAAAGGCGGAGGAAGAGGTGTATCCTGCGGTCATGGTGCAAAGAGAGGAATGAGATTTCCATTGGAAAGAGAACTTAAGAGAGACGAAATATTATTCATCATTAAATATATATCATTAAGTAGGTTGGGATGAACAGAGGGCATTGCTGGCGGAAAATCCAACAAATAAGACATAGGAGAAGAATGCAACTCCATTGTCAAAAGAAATGAGTGGACGTCCATACGCCAGCAAATCATGGTGGTTGCGAGAGACAGAGGGCGTTGGGGCAAGAAAGTGTTACGAAGAATAAGAAGAGTGAGCTATGAGGATGATGTTATTATTAACGGAAGCAAGCTCGGGTAGCGAGCGGGCGATTTTTTATTATTGTTACTGTCATGGGTAACGTTCCTTTTTCTAGCAACCGATGCAAACGAATCAGAAGGAGAGAACCAAGAGGGGTTATTCGCGTAGTTTTGTAAGAGAGAAAATCTATTAAAGAATTCGAATGTAGGAGGGGAAGGATCTGACCGAGGGCAGATTAAGGAAATTCCAATAGTCAAATCTAGGGTCTGTGTACTAGGAAGGTGGTGAATAGGATTGCGAATGAACCGACTTTTTGGCTTCTGAGAAAGGGATGTTTTTGGTCGAGACCATAAAAAGGATCATTTTATGTTTGATTACGTCGGGACAAAGGTGCGATGTTGCCAAATGGTCACCAGAGCAGTTAACAGCTATAAGGGACTTGCGCTCGGGAGCAGGATTCAGTAGAGGCGTCATTGTCACAATAAACATATCTGGGTTTTCCCTTACAAGTCTTACTAACATGTCCGACTCTAAAACATTTAAAGCAAATTCGGGCTTTGGGAACATAGGAGGAAACGGCGTACCTACAATTATAAAGATAAATGTATTGCGGCAGTGATTGTCCCGAGAATTTAACACACGGTTCGCGCGAGAAGATATTTAATTTCTTTATCAACCTTAGTTCTTCTATTTAACCGATGAATGTCCAGAACTTTAATCTTTAACCTGCACCCTGGGGTATCTGACACCTCAGAAAAATTTAGTTTTTTTTTTCTCAAAGTAGTACATCTTGAGAGTATAGTATTGAATTTTTATTGAAAAATATGTAAATTTGACTGAGATATGATTTTTTAAGTAATAGCCGTTTTTTCATGAAACTTAATTTTAATTTCAAGAATTAAAATTCATCATTCGGACCAATCATATTTTATTTTTGATGGTTTCGAGTATTTAGTTTTTTTTTCTAAGTCTCTAGGTGTCATACTTTTCTGGCAATGAACATTCAAAACGCTTGGGGGGTGTTTAACACCCCGTGTGCAGGTTAAGTTATGCTACGGAAGTGTACAGGTTAAGGGTTAACGGGAGAGGTTATCGAATCTTTAAGCATATCAATCGAAAAATCCTGTGGAACATCACGGATAATACCTGTACGAAGAATTCGATGCAATGGCACAAAAGCTTTTAGATTTCGAGTGGCAAGGAATTTGTCTTCTACGAGTCTATTAGCAGCCTCGTACGTGCACATTTGTGTCAGGATCCTATTACGATCAGTTTTTTTAATTTCCAAAACTCCTTTAGGGTAAATTTGGGAGAGGATTCGACTAATGTGTAACGGGTGTAAATTAGTCGAGTCAGATTCCTGGATCGGTTGCACTTGAACTATAAAGGGAGGTTTGTCCTTATTGCTATATCTGAACGCGGATACAAAATTAGGAACATTTGAGTCGTTCTGGGGAGAGGATTCTATAGGGTGGTCGATTGGCGAAGCAGATCTTTCGTTAGAATTATTTCGAGCAGAACCCTTTTTGTTCACTAAGCTATCCGCGGTTGGGGACTCATTATTACGTTTTCTTACCTTGAAACCGTTGCTATCATCATTGGGAAGTCCATTGGATGTAGAAAAAGGAACAAAGGAATGATCGTCTGATGTAATATCTGTCATCGTTACATCAGGTGCGTTCCGTTTCACGCATATGCGCGCGTTTATCTATAGTATATGTGACGTATACTATAGATAAATGCGCGCATATGCGTGAAACGGAACGCACCTATCGTCTTCTGTCTCGTTAATATTCGTGTTTGTTTGAACGAAACGGTCGTAAAGTTCAAGTGTTATTGAAGAACGGTTGGGGGGAGGAAGGAAAAAACCCATGGAAGAATGAAGGGAAGCATCTGAGGGATCGAGATCCAAATCTCGCAATCCTTGGCAGGAGGTTGAAGCCTCCTACATTGTAGACACACGAGTTAGAATGCGCCCAGAAGTTGACACACGCGCAGAAACAGTAAATATTCTCAGCTAACTGCTGAGAAAATCACAATCCGGCACTAATCCGGACGAGGAAAGCACATGCGCACTTGCGATAGATCGTCGAGACAAAGGATCGACGGCTGATACAACACGACGCGGATCGAGACGACGCACGTCCGAGCTGACTGACGCACTGCGCATGAATCCAATTGCTGTGTTGAAAGTGCAAATAGTCTGCAAAGCCACAAGGCCAGAAATGTAAAGACTAATGACTCTGGCAGACAGGACGCGGCAAAGCGGCGACGCGGTGGCCAATCACCGTCTTGCTTTCTAATGGCTCCAACACGGAGGCCACCGCGTTGCTGCGTTGCCGCTTTGCTGCATCCTGTCTGCCAGAGCCATAACACTCGTGACGCGATCGTCCCGAAAGATGACGGGCGAACGGATGAATACTGCAGCACCGAACAACGTAGAAGTTATTTAATAAAAAACGAGTGAACAGGATAAGTTATACTAATCACACGAATAATCACGTTGACGACAGTCGACATACGAGTAGTCACCGATTCTTGAAATTTCCTGTTCATTCCAGCCAGTCACGTGCAATAGCAACGCGCGAGAAATAGACGAGCATAAGTGACAAATGATTAGGGCTGCGGTCCACTTGACGCTACGAATGCTTCGAAGCATTCGATTAACCAATCAGAAGATAGAATTTTACAAATTAACCAATCAAAAAATACTTCGAAGCATTCGTAGCGCCAAGTGGACCGCAGCCTAGCCAATAATGTAACTACAGGCGCGCGCATACTCAAGTGCGGAATAGGTTTGTTTTTCTTGTCGACATTTTCAACACTTCGTGTAAAGTGTACACTTTTTTACACTTTTCCGTTCTTCTTAACGGAAGTGACGCAACCGCACCCAAACACGCTGTTCTTTTTAAAAGTATTTTACACGTTTTGAGACAAGTGTACACTGTAATTCCACTCGTTCAAGAGGAGGTGTAAAATTTGTACTATTTCGTGTTGATAAATGGATGAAAAAATGGAAATTTCAAAGGCAACTCTTATGCGAAATGACAGTGACCAGATAATTGTGGACGAAAATAGTCTCGTGTCATGTCAATGTGACGGTATGTTTATTTTAAATAAAATGCCTTTTATGAATTTTATATTTATTAGTTGTTTTCCAATTTCACACAAGTGATACTCTGAGTCTAAAGTGAGTATTTTATATGTTGGCTTTTATTAATTGTTTAATTCAATAAAGTTTGATTCATAATTTTGTCAAATATAAATAATATAAATAATATATATAAATGATATAAATAATATATAAATATATATATATATAAATAATATATAAATAAATATATAAATATAATATAAGCATAATTTTGTCAAGGCTCTATGTAATGTAGAATCTGCTCCAAAAAAATCATTTAAGGGAGGAGCCCACGGTAAAATTTTCAAAAAAATCGATTTTTTGGAAACACTTTTAAAAAATCGTTTGAACCTCCAAAAATATGATGCATATTCGTTTATAGCTAAAAAAAATTTTTTTTAATGGTTTTCGAGCTATTTTTGAGGGGCGTTCCGAGCGCTGAAAAACGCCTTCGGCGCAGGTACACGCGATTTTCGACCCTTTTAAGTTTATTATCTTTGGGGAAAAAGTTACCTAGTGGAAGGGTAACTGTATGGAGCTGGAATCGCTGATTAGAGGTACGTACAAAACTTTATAAATTATTAACAATGTATTGGTATCAAAAACTTTAAACGCGATTTTCTCAAAACCATGTTGTTGAACTCGGCACGCAACATAACTCAAACAATTTTTATCCGATCAACTTGAAATTTTAACTAAAGCTTTCTAGATGGCTTTCAAAGAGAAGTACACGAGCTTTTTTCGATTCATTGAAAATTGTAAAAAATATATCGCTTTTTATACGAACATTTTGGTTGAAAAATCGAACTTTTTTTTCAAACTCGTCTCTATTTTTTTGGGGGGGAAATTTTTTAATTTCCCTGTGTACTTCTCTGCTAAAACTAATATATTTAACGAAAATATTTCACTTTTTGTTCCAGGATCAAGTCTACGACAGTTCTGCTGCGTGCCGCGGAGAGGATCGGCTGAAAACCAGTCGTGCTACAGAGACTCGTGTGCCGCCATTTTGTATTTTTTTAATCACTTAAAAATTTTTTTGTATACTTTAATATATGTCTAATGAARCCTAAAAGTCTGTTTTACTCTATACCTTATATCTTTCTCAAAAAAAAATATCAAAGAAGGCACTCGAAAATGGGCATTCACCGTGGGCTCCTCCCTTAAATGTTATTAATATATGTATAACATTTTCATAGATGGATCGCAGTTTCAATTTTCGGCATCGGATGTTGATTTAAACGGTACATCTATAAGGTTTAATATTGATGGGAGAGAAATTGAAGTCGAATTGTCAGATGAAGTCGAATCAGAACAGGAAATAAATGATACTGTCGCTAATAAAGAAAATCAAGTTAAAAGATATAATAATGCTCGTATGTATCATAAATAATATAAATAATATATCTAAATAATAAATAAAAAATAATAAATATAATAAATAATATATATAAATAATGTACTTTTTCTTTTAAAAAAAAGCTGCGAATGATATTGATAATAGTGGGAGTAAATCTTTTTATTGGACTGATGCAAGTACAAGATTGTTTCTACATTTATATCGCACTAAGCGAGAGATGATATCTGACAGAAAAATTAAAAATTTGAAAATAATGTAGCAACTCATCAACTAAAAGTTGAAAGAAGAGGATTACATCGTAACTCCTCTTCAAGTTGAAAATAAATTCGAAACATTAGAGAGGACGTATAAAAATATGATGTCCAACAACAAAAAACTGGGAGAGGACGGATTGGATGCAGTTACAAAATGTATGTATGAACTATGCAAATAAAGCAATGCAAATAAAGCAATGATCTCAGATTGAAACAAAATTTTTTAGATGTATAGTAATGTGTTTTTTTCAGAGAATTGACGGAAATATTAGGAAAGCGTCACAATATAGTACTATAGTTGACGGTGTCAGATCGAGATAGAGGGAGCGCCCCGTTTGTTCACGTTGCGATTGACCACAACCATTCACAGCAGCCGGTGCCTAGAGGTTTTCCACTGTTCAAGCGCTGTGAGTGACTGGTAATCAATTGCAACGTGGGCAAACGAGCGCCACTCGAGATGGACTTAAGGTTCGAAAAGAGATACTAAATATCGTGGGCAACACATCAGACAAAAGGTTAAATAAATAAATAATGAATAGATATAAAGATAAATAAATTAATTCGATTTTTATATATAGTTCTAACACTATAAGCCAATCACAGAGCCATATTAGCATCTTAAGACATTACTTAAGACAATCTTAAAATAAGAATGGACTATGAATACTGACCTATATGTCGATGAGAGATTCAGATTCATGCGCAAAAATCTGCGCAGATGCTCAACACTTGAGCTGCCATGTACTGGCGCCTTCATCCTAGAAAGAGAATAAACATATTATAGAAAATTGATTGCAACTACTACGTAAATCACATTTTATTTTTTATTCTTGTTATGTTTTATATGAAAGATATAATTTTTAGGGTATAGACAATGTGAACGAGAATAAAAAATAAAAAATTAATAATAGGAAATTAGGTTCATAGTGGAAGCCATATGCTTCAGTTCATAATAAATTGATTTTTTTATATATTCTTTTTTACTTTTTTACTTTTACCCTGATTAATACGATATCAAGAAATATTTGATTAATTTTAACATAGATAATGTTATTTTATTATTATTATTTAACAAATATGGAAAGAAAAGTTAGATTAAAAATAATGACATATACAGTTAGAAATTTTTATGTAGTTAGAAAATTTGCGCAGATTATTTTGTGCAAGTTAAATCAATCATTAATTAGTTAATCAAAATTTGATCGAAGTCATTTTTAAATTATGTAAATTTAATATTAAATAATATTAAATAGCTGTAAAAAATTATGAATTTATCGAATTTATC
This sequence comes from Cephalotes varians, assembly GCA_037157785.1. NCBI lineage: Eukaryota > Metazoa > Arthropoda > Insecta > Hymenoptera > Formicidae > Cephalotes > Cephalotes varians. The sequence goes on from JANQDE010000209.1 coordinate 107,420, forward strand.
ATTCCTATTTTTAAGATATTATCAATTATCGTAATTTTTTTAAATTAATTCTTTCGAATATCGATTTATTCTTTTTTTTTTTGCTCATTTTCATATTTGATGGATTCTCTTCAGTTTTTTTATCTCCGTGCGTTTTACGTGCGCTTACCTCTAGTGATTAATTAGCATTTTTCTCATAGCTAGTTTGAAACATGCGAGACTTCGTACGATCGATCTTGAATACTCTGTTGATCGTAAAACGCGACCTACGCTCTATGATTGCAACGAAGGCGCTCGGGCGGAGTCGGGCGCGCCTGCGGTGACGACGACGTCATGGCGCAAGATGGCTGCCGGTATCGGGAATGGTGTATCGTAGACGAGGCTGGGCGATAGGAATTGCGAGGAATAGGTGTGTCAGTGTTTTGGCAGTACGTGCAAGATAACGCTTCGAATGATGCCCAGCCGCGTCATTGTCGTCGTCGCCGCTGCGGGCTGAATTTGGAGTTTCGGCGCAGCGTAGCGTAGTGCCCATCGTGTACAAATCGTATGTACGAATCGGCGCCGTGCGTCTCATCTGATCTTTCTCTCTCTTTTATTATCTCTCCTCTCTTTCTCTCTCTTCAACATTGGTGATAAGCAAACGTTATGAGAATTTTCTGGTCCAGGAGATCTTCGATTTCCCTTCTGTGGATTTCTGCTACTGTGTATTCACGCAAGGAGGACAATCTTTGCGAGAGCCTCTAGTGCTTAGGAATAAAAAATAAAAAGAGAATCGAAACGTAAATCGACACCGCAAAATTTAAGAGCCTACAAATGAGGTGATGCCGATTTTCTTCTAGGTGATAATTATGTTCTATGAGTATCAGGCTCTGAGGGAACGTGTATATTCAAAAATGCAGTCAAAAATCTGATTACATTGAGCTAGAGAAAAGCGTGAGCAGCAAGATATCCAAGGTAGACTACTACTGTCTTTCTCTTTTAGTCTTAATTAAGTGCTTTACAGAATTAGCCGAAGATGCAGCATTATCACTACTAGTATCACTATTATTATTGCTATTATTGCTTACATAGCTGGTTGTCAAAATTGTTCTGAGGTTAAATCAGACTGAAAGAAGAGTAAAAGTGAATGACTTACAAAAAGAAAAAATATGTTTTGAAAAAGAAAGAAATTCGGAGATAGGGACTCTAGAAAAGTGTAATGGAAAGAAGCAGTCATTGTGTTTTGAAATAAATAGATACCTGTTTTGAAAGAAGAAATTCTGAGATTGCAAAAATATATAGATTCGTAGCCGAGTGTTTTCAAGCAATGAAAAATTTCTGTGATCAGATTGCACGCACAGTGTTATCTTGAGATTTTGTCTATAAGAACAAGAACACAGGGATAAAGAAATCGTTCAGTGTTTAAGAAATTCTTTTTGAGATAAAAGAACACATTGCGATAATTCGTAGTTAACGTATTATTGACCTATCATGATGCTAGATGCGACTGTTTAAATAATTGATCTACAATCGATTGATTACATTGAATGGAACACGATATTAACTTTGGTGCTCGAATCCGATCAAAGAATATTGTCACGTCACTGAAACTGGAGAAACGAAAGAAGTATTCAAAACTAAACTACAAAAATTTCAAGTGATTAGACATTTAATAAAAAAGAAAAGTAAACGACAACTTCGAATCTGGCTGATAACGTGCACGATCTTTTTTTTCTTTCTTTCTCTTCCTATGACAAAGTTGCAAGATTGAGTTTGTATCAAATCATATCAAATCGAGACGAGCGCGTGTACAGTGCATGCGGCGAGGATTTTTACTACAGCGCGATCAAATAGGCGAATGTGTTACATGATTACGTCAGCTTCAAAATCGCGACGGTAGACGAGTACTCTCGATCGACGTGATTGCATGGAAGCCTTCATCGAGCGAAAAATACTTAGGGCGGAATCCATAGACGTTGCTCGAGTTTCAAGATGGGCTTAAGCTAGTGCTCAAGACCGCAATTGATTCATAGATATTGCTTAAGACCGAATCTAAAGTAGAAACTTGAAACCATGTTTAACTAAGCAAATTCTCATTCCATAGTGGAAATCCTAAGTACGACTCAAGATTATTAGATGTACAATTATTGCTTAAGCCAGATCTTGAGCCAGTCTTAGTCGAGTCTAGTAAATCGGAGACTTAAAATAGTCTTGAATAAAATCTCTTGAAATAAAAAGTAAAGCATCTAGTTCTTAGTATTCTTTGTATTAATAATTTTTTTYTATTTATYATTGTTTCATATTTTTAGAGGAAAGAGAAAACGAAAAAACATAGTCACTGTGGAATTATTACAGATATTTGTGTACCTGTCATCGGGTAAACTAATCTAAAAATACAATTCACATTTAAACAACAAGAAATTATAATAAAATACTTGTATAGTTTAATCCACTTTG
>JANQDE010000209.1:109929-143225 GCA_037157785.1 Cephalotes varians
AAAAAAATAGAAAAATAAAAAATAGATAAGATTAAGTTTTCCTTTTTTAAATATTATATGATAATAATACATCAAAGTTATAATGTCTTATTCATATTTTATATTTATCTAGTAAAATTTTTATTACCTTTTATTAGAGCTATTTTTGATAATTTTTTTCTTTTTTAAATTAATGACATCTACAATTATAAATGTAATAACTCTGGATAAATCTCTTATAATCACATAACCTTTTCTTGCACGAGCATGTTTTCAGTAGCCGACATATGCATATAYTTGTAAATCTTAATTGTCATTGGTCAAATTTTTAAGAATCCCGAACATTTCCGAAGCCGCGTGCTTAATCATGAGCTTCGTTAAGACAATCTTAAGCTTAAACTTGAATTTTCAAGATCTATCATATAAGATGTTCTTAAGATGGTTTTCAGTCAAGTCAGTCTTGGCGAAGACTATCTCAAGATTTCAAGCAACGTCTATGGATTCCGCCCTTAGAGACGCGCGTTTTTTTTTTACTACGGCTTCGTGCTCGCAAGTAGGGACACTTGGTTTATATATGATGGTCGATTTAGACTGCGTTGCGATATTCAATGCCAGAACGTGTATTATAGATTTTTAGTATTGGCAATGAATATCGGGTCGCAGTCTTAATTTAAGAAACAATAATATTCCGTTGACAAAAACATAGTCACTTCGGAAATGTTCGGGATTCTTAAAAATTTGACCAATGACAATTAAGATTTACAAGTATATGCATATGTCGGCTACTGAAAACATGCTCGTGCAAGAAAAGGTTATGTGATTATAAGAGATTTATCCAGAGTTATTACATTTATAATTGTAGATGTCATTAATTGAACGAGTCAATTGCGGACTTATCGGAAAAATAATCTCGCGAGACGATAAAAGTCATGAATCAGTTATCGAGACAACAAGCGCGAGTTTCGCAGAATCAACATTTGTTTCTCCATACGCATGAAAAGCACTTTCTAGAGGAAATTGATCGTAGACCGATCATGCAATAGAGATATTTTGAAGCTGTAATTTATACATGTTTAGAATGAGAAAGAGAAATCGGAATTATTGACTAATTGTTAGGCCAGGCAAAAAAGAATTGATAACAAACAGGAAGATGCGAAGAGTGTTCGAGTGAAATCGAAGTTGAGTTTCGTTAGAAAATTATGTTACCTTTTTTTTTTACATATGATTATAATGGGACGGAAACTATCTTGGACGATCGTGCAGCGTACCGATGTGTGAGGTCGCGTCACGCGAGAAAAATGCGTACGTGAGGTAAGTGCAAGGCAAATGAAAAATTGATTGAGTGAGAAATTGTAGGTTCGAGCGCTTAGAACGTGACAAATGGGGAGAGAAAAAAAGAAGGTGAGATAAAAAAAGAGAGAAAGCGAGACAGAAGAAATAGTTAAAGTGCAAGAGAATGAGATAAGTTCGGCAGGGAAAAGAGATATCAGAAAAGCGCGCAGAAGTCTCTGCTGATTTTCATTTCCTCTTTTGCTTTATGCCCTTACACATTGCGCGTACGCGCGCGCGCGCGTGTGTGTGTATGTATACGTGTGTGACTGTGAGCAAGTGTAGGTTGCGTATGGAATACGTGCGCGCATACTATGTGTACGTTATTCTGTATGCGCTTGTGTCGCGCTACAAATGATGCGCGTGGCCGTTAGCGGCGCGTGCGTGTAATTCGCCGGTAATTCTTCCCAGATCCATTGCTTCCGGGGTGTGAATAATAACAAAATAATATAATAATCTCGAGCGCGGAGAGCGACCGCGCTGTGACGACGATAGCAACATACAACGTGCAAAATGTGGAATATGATGTGCGATGTGATGCCGACGATCGCGGAGGACAGCATGAGCCAGCGGAGCTCGCAATTTTCCGGCGAGGACGGGAACATCGAGCAACTAATGGTGCAAATGCTAGACGAGCGTGACAAAATGATGGAATCGATGCGCGAACATCAAGAACGGTTGCAGGAGATGGAGGCGCGATTGGTGGAGGTCGAGAAGGAACGGGACGCCTTGAATCGCCAGCTTAACGCAAATATTCCTCAGGTAAATCAATTCTATGTTTATTTATAGCTGAGCGCGCACAATGATTTGACTGTTTTGAACAACAAAAGCGACATTATAAATCTATCTTGAACAAACAGCGAATGTTTATAGGAAACTTAAAGAATTACTTAAAAAAAAAATAAAAGAAAGATGTCAGGTATTAAAATGATGTTATTTTAGTATATATAATATATATTGTATTATATTGTATTATTTCAATATATATCAATATATATTGTAATATATTCTATCATAATATATTGTATATTATATTACATATTACATTTATACATATATTGTATTTATAATGTATAAATTTGGGAGATTTCGTATTGATTTTAAAATTTAAAATATTAAGTTTAATCTAACCATCTAGAAATCCCTTAATAAATCGCTTCATTTTGGCTTCATGGGAAGTGATGAAATTTCGAATAAACAATCTCGTAATGGTATGCAATGACATTAAATTTGAATTTATTTTAAATTTCAAAATTTTTTTGTGAAAACTTTTTTTTAATTATGTTACATACCAATCGTAGATCTTTGCAATCGCTAAAACAAAACATACTGCAAAAAATTGATTTAATGCAAACTATACTCGCACACGTGTTATCTTTGTAGTCGCCCTACTTTCCGCGAATTATGCACATTATTAAACCTCGTTATTAACTCCTTATTTAGTATATTTTATTTTAACGCAAGTACTCGCTTGTTACAAAATATATAAACAAATGCAATAAAAGAAATATAATAACGAAAGATAAAATTACGATTAATAAGAACTAGTGAGAGCAAACAAAAACGACGCAGTTATTTGAGCGCAAAATTAATTAGTAATGTATTTAACATTATTTACACATTTGCCAAATCTGTCATCGGACGTTTCGACTTGTCTTCAAGTCATCTTCGGCGAGAGTGTTGAACAATCAAAAATCAATCCAATATTACATAAAATTCATAATCCTTAATACAGCCGTGGACCTACAGTTCATAAGGTGTGTTCCTCTTCGATATCATTTGCGTAGGTTGATATCATCGGTTGCACTCAGGGTCCCAAAAATTGGAACAATTGTGGATAAAACACCATTTTTAACTTAGAGTGAGGCGATAAGACAGTTATTCGCGTCGACAATCTGTTTATAACTGGTTTAAAACAAGTATACTTGTCAATGTTTCAATTTTTCAATTGGCTTAACAAGAAAAAAGAATTAATAATAAACTTAACGCTCGTCAATGTGAAAAAACAAACTAATAAACAAACGACCTAATAACGAGCTATTTCGCAGATCTAAGCGCTTAAAATTATATTCAAGTGTTTGACTGATGTAACAAACAAAACTTTATTTAATACTCAACATGTACAACTCCCATAAAAAAATTCCGTAGAACATGTTCCGACTTCACAAGTCTTCTTCAGCTACTCCACTTAAATCCAACGTGTTACTTTGTTATATGATGAATGTCTTGTCAGTTTAGCGGTCAGATCCAATGAGTTACATTTTTATAAGTAAATTTACATGTTGTTACTATGTATATGTGTCACTTCTCTAATCCTTCTCCAATTATCAAAATCAAACTTTCATTTTGTTATTAAATGTTTTAAATTGAGATCCATATTCATCAACTTTTGATAGTGTTCAAATAAATTATTTAATTCTCCTAAGAATAAATAATAGATCTGTTATATTGAAATATCATACCGATATTAATAATTGGAAAACTTACATTTAATCTTATTTGGAGAGGTGCGCACATACATGTGAAATAAGACACTTTCCAAACGATACTGATGAATTAAAATGTAACCTACGTCTGTATTATCTCAAAAACAACCTTATTTTTGTTTTTGATCGAATATTTTTGTCAATAAATTAAAATAAGATGAGTCCAAACAATCAATGTCGTCAATAGAATTTAAACCATTGTTCTGAGTTTTAATATTTACCATTTCAGCAATTAATCTTTTAAAATAATTATTTTCAAAGTCTAAAATTTTCGCATTCTGCCAGTCAAATGTATGATTTTTATCTAAAATGTGTTTTGTAAAGAAAAAAGAAATTTACTTCACTTTCGCGTTCTTGCGAAAATAGATATACGGGAAATCTTAGATTTTTTTTTAGCGAATCTTTTTATTGATTTGCAATTTAGATTCTAATGTTTTAACAAACATTAACGCATTAATTTTCAAATCGTAAATAAAGTTTAATAATTTTTGCAAGTTAAATTTCAACTTTTTTATAAACAGACTGCGTATGTGTGCGTGCATGCGTGCGCGCGCGCGCGCGCGCGGTGTGTGTACATATATATATATATATATATATATATATATATGTACACATATGTATATAATGAAACTTTTATTTAATTTTATTATATAATTATAGTTCAATAAAAACGAGACAACAAAAAAACGAGAATTAATGACACTGAAACTGGTCGCCACAGCCAACCGCCGATCAGGGCCGAATAGACAACGCGCGCGGGCCTCGGAAGGGAATTTTTACTTTCGTACTCGTCGGTCGTTTCAGACGATGGAAAATATTCTACCAAACTCCACACATACGGGTTTGATAAAACAGACTGCATTATTACGAAATTTTAAATAATTCTTTCTTAAGCGAATGGTGCAGCTTCTCGACAATACTGTCACCAACAGTACTTTAACACCTCGTAAGAAAGCTCGAAAGGATCGTTTCGAATAGAGGACATTATAACTAATCGAACGGTATCGGTCAAAATAGAGAGATGGACTTTTATCAATTTTTGAACGATTTTTTAACTTCGAGGACGGGTGAGTCGAGCGTCGTTTCTCGACAGACAGTCAATAGCAATACTTTGGCATCTCATAGGGGGCTCGAAAAGATCGTTTCGATTAGAGATTATAATTAATTGATTGATATGAATCAAAACAGAAGGACGGACTCGGAATTATTTTTTGTATTCTGTTACCAAGAAGAGGCGTTCATCTCTAAGGCCTGGACCTTTTAGTTCAATAATTATATATTAATGAGCACAAGGTCCAGGCCTTGAGATGAAATCTCTTCTTGGTAACAGAATACAAAAACTAATTCCGAGTCCGTCCTTCTGTTTTGACTCATATCAATCAATTAATTATAATCTCTATTCGAAACGATTCTTTCGAGCCCCCTATGAGATGCCAAAGTACTGCTATTGACTGTCTGTCGAGAAACGACGCTCGACTCACCCGTCCTCGAAGTTAAAAAATCGTTCAAAAATTGATAAAAGTCCATCTCTCTATTTTGACCGATACCGTTCGATTAGTTATAATGTCCTCTATTCGAAACGATCCTTTCGAGCTTTCTTACGAGGTGTTAAAGTACTGTTGGTGACAGTATTGTCGAGAAGCTGCACCATTCGCTTAAGAAAGAATTATTTAAAATTTCGTAATAATGCAGTCTGTTTTATCAAACCCGTATGTGTGGAGTTAGAGAGTATTTTTCCATCGTCTAAAACGACCGACGAAAGTAAAAATTCCCTTCCGGGGCCCGCGCGCGCTGTCTATTCGGCCCTGATTGGCTGCGGCGGCCAGTTTCAAGTGTCATCGAGAATTATATTTTACGATTTCTTACACAGGTATATTTAAAACTGAATATTATAAGATCTTAAAAAAAATATGTTAAATATAAAATTATCATTAATATTTTTTTTTAATGCAAGAACAATTTATCCCAAAATTACATTAGAGAATAATTTAATAAGAACTTCAAGTACATATGTGTAAAAAAAAATATCGAATATTACGTCCTTTCTAAAACCAAAATCATTTTTTTAATAAACGATTTAAATATAATTAAATATAATTAAAATTTAAATATAATTAACTATAAAAAATTAACTGTTTAAAGGTGGATATGAAATCAATGCAATTAGTCAAGTATTTTGCTTCTTAAAAAAGCTTATCTTTCTGTGAAAAACCTATTTGAGAATTTACTATTTAAAAATGGAAATAGTATATTAATGCAATTAGCTACAAATTACATAATGTATTTAAAAATATTTTCAGAAGAAGCTTAATGCATCCAAAACTATACAAAAGTTTTACGTATTAAAAAATATATACCACAATAGCAACAGTTTAATATATTCAGAAATATACGCTGCAAAAGTTTAACATCCATTTTTATTTCACGCAAATTTTAAGTCACAAAACGAAAAGTGATTAGAGTAATTAACTGAATTATGGTGAAGAAAAAATTTGAACAGTAAATCTATGAATAGTAAATTTTTAAATAGATTTTTATAAAGAGACAGAGAGAGAGAGAGAGAGAGAAAGAGAGAAAGAAGCTTTTTCGAATAATCTTTTTTGAAGTAATGAAATATTTGGCTAATTACATTGCTTTCTTATCCATTTTTGAATAATTATTATTTAATTACTTAAACAATATTAATAAGTAAATCTAGATCGTAACGAATAAATCAATCAAATAAAAGAAAAATGTCTAGCCGGTCATGGCGGGAAAAAGTGTTTCATGTATAATTATATAAAATTATATACAATTATATTTAATTATATATAAAATATGTCCATATATTATATATATATATATAATTTTTTCCAGGGATCTCAGAGCCCAATATATTTTATTTTTAATGCATATAATTAGAATACAAAATTTTAATTTATTTTTAATCAACTAGCGCGCCGATTATTTGTCGGACTTACAAATTTTAAACTGAAATAATAATCTCACAAATTAAGTTTTGATCGTTAGTTCGATAAATGATGCTAATAGTTTAAAAATGAAAGTTTAAAAAATGAATTGAAAATTTGTATTCTACTTGTATACGAAAATGTGATTGAGCTGAGATCCATCATGACTGGCTAGGCATTTTTCTTTCTAAAGCATTTGATTGATTCATTCGTTACGGGCCTGTAAAAAGTTAGCTCCCCACTTTTAGAATTAACTGATTTTGACAATTGTGCTGAATTGTGCTGGATTTGTTCCAGAATATTAAAATCATAATATGAAAAATACGTTAAAAAATGGAAAAAAACGATTTTTTAGGGTAGCCCCTCCCTTTCGGTTTTTTTTAATTTTTTTAATTGTGCTAAGTTGTGCTAAGTTGTGTTAACATTGTGCTAAAGTATTACTTTTAAATAGTCATAATAAAAGAAGTTATGATAAAAAATAATTTTTGACAATTCTGCATACAACTAACAATTACACTCACAGTAATTACTTTAATAACATAAAATTGCATATCTGAGTTGTGCTAGCCTAGCACAAGTCAGCACAACCGCTATATTCGCTGGCACAACGTTATTAAGGGCACTTTACTCTTGAGCGCGACCTTTTGCGCAAAGCTTTTTTGTTTAAAATTACGGTTTATAATGCTTCGGTGTGAACGATACTGTATATCTGAGTTGTGCTAGCCTAGCACAAGTCAGCACAACCTTCGGATTCCTCGGCACAACGATATTAAGGGCACTTTACTCTTGAGCGGTCCTCCAACGTTCGGATTCTGTATCTATATTTCGGATTTTTTATTTAATTATCTTATGAGAAGGGAATAATATTTATTATGTAAAATCTCTCTTTGTCATGCACTTATGTACACATAAGCCGTTCCACCGCGGCAAGGTGGAGATCACTCGACCTCTATTAAGCTGGACCCCCCACCATCAAAAATCATATTCGCACTAGTCAAAAAATTTAGTGCTAATTAGGTGCTAATTTAGTACCCTAGTCTGAATTTTGGTGCTCGAACCGTTTAGCAGGAATTCGCTTAAAAAATGGGGGGTCCAGCTTAATGGCAAGCTACTAAATTAGCACCTAATTAGCACTAAATTTTTTGACTAGTGCGAATATGATTTTTGATGGCGGGGGGTCCAGCTTAATAGAGGTGATCACTCGAACGGTTTTTTTTTTACTTTTTTTAACTTTTTTGTTTTTGTTTTTTAATTTTTTTTGTTTTTGTTTTTAATTTTTTTATTATTATTTTTTTAATTTTATATATTTTATTTTCTATATTTTATTTTGACATATTATAAAGAAATTTAAGGTTTAAACGCAGAAACAAAAAATTAAATAAAATTAAATAATACAATATTGAATAAAAAATAAAACGTAGTATTAAAAGGAAGATTATTCTTTTCTTTTATTGTTTTTATTTATTTTTTCTTTAATTGTAATAATTAAAATAATTAAAAAAATGTTTAACGTTTAGGCTTTTAACATTTTTTTATTATGTTATTTTTACATATAAGCAAATTGTTGGATTTACTGTTGTATTGTCTTCTGTAACAGACGAACACTTTTTCAATAAATCGTCAAAAAGAATCCATTCGTTTCTATGCAAGGAATAAGCTGTGTAATGTCCAACTGACTTTATATTCCGTCCACCGCTGTAATGTATGACACCAACTAAAGAAAATGATGCATTATGGAGTGTCATTGTTTTTGGGAAAGTTTTTAATGCTACTTCTACATTTGTGTCTCCAATACATTCAATTAATAAGTATGAGTGATAATTTACTTTTAATTCTTTTCCTCCATATTGGGTACATTTTTTATGATTTATGTTTGTGTAACTTTGTATAGCCTGAGCAATAGCATCATATCCATGTGATACAATTGTCTGAAAATCGAGATTGAAGACAATTAGATTTCTAGTTGTTGTTTTTTTACAGTTATCACATTCCTTTAGTAATGTACAACTTGGCTCTTCTTTAAAAATTAATTCACATAAGTTGGAGACGTTTGAAAGGCATTTATTGTTATAACATTGCATGTATTTTTGCTAACAAAATATTCTATTTTACGCAATAGTGTGGCGCGTTGTCTATAAATTAATTTACATGGGCCTTTGTCTATAAAATTTTTAATAAATTCAAAACACATATGGATTTTATAGCATTGTCCAGTTATTTGCCACTGCATGCATACAACATTTTATAATACTCTCATAAATGCTACATCAGACATATTTGAATTTATTAAAAATTTTATAGACGAAGGCCCCATGTAAATTAATTTATAAATCATAATTTGTAAATCATAAAAAATGTACCTAATATGGAGGAAAAGTAGAATTAAAAGTAAATTATCACTCATACTTATTAATTGAATGTATTGGAGACATAAATGTAAAAGTAGCATTAAAAATTTTCCCAAAAACAATGACACTCCATAATGCATCATTTTTCTTGGTTGGTGTCATACAGCACAATTGTCAAAATCAGTTAATTCTAAAAGTGGGGGGCTAACTTCTTACAGGCTCGTTACGGTCTAGATTTACTTATTACTTAATATTGTTTATAATCATCACTTGAAAAATGACGTTATTTCTCAATATATATCGGTTATTATGATAAATATTATGACATGCCTCGGTGATCGAATTGATAAAGACGCTCGCTCCGGATAGGCAAGAAGTCCCAGGTTCAAACCATGGCTGAAATAATATTTTTTGCAATACGTTATTTACAGATTGTTAGGATACTATTAGCATCATTTATCAAACTGACAATCAAAACTTAATTTGTGAAATTATTATTTTAGTTAGAATTGCGTTGTAAGTCCGACAAATAATCGGCGCGCAGTTTAAAAGTGAACTGAAAATTTGTATTCTAATTGTATACGAAAATATGATTGGGCCCTGAGATCCACCATGACCGGCATTTTTCTTTTATTTGATTGACTAATTACAAGCAACAAAATCCGAAAGACGTAATCCATCGAAATACTCGGCAAACTAGAAAATTTAAAGTGTTATGCTGGAGCGGAGTAGTCGGGAGTTGAGAAGTTGTTTTAGATGATTAAGAGAAACAACAAAATCGTGTTTAATTCGAAATGTCAGACAACAAAATCAATTAGACATAATACGATAAAATATGTAAAAAAATTATTTTTTAACTGTATTGTGTTATTTCAACATAAAATTAAAAGTTTTTTTTTTATAAAAAATGTTGCAATCATCTTGACAACTAATTAGCAACAAAATAGCTTTAAAGAAGTATTCTTTTTTTTTTTTAATTTTTTTGTGACTGCTAACTGTAATTTAGTTAGCACAGCCATTGTTTTTATCGACTCGAGCAACAAAATCGCGAATAAAGCAACAAATTCGCATAAAAAAAGCACTAAATGTCTATTTATGTTTTATCCAATTGTGCTGCATTGGCAATAGACGTGAGTCGTGCGGTGTCTCACCCATATATCCCTAAATGCGGATTTCTCGGGAGATACAAATTATTTAAAAATAAACAAATAGTGTAAATGATTAGAACTCTTTGGAAAACGTTAGAATACATTCAGAACTCGAGAATTATGAGAGAATTCATTAAACTGTCAAAAATAAACGACCGACTTACCTTCATTTTTAGAAATATCACTTTTTTGGTTATAAAAATTATTTAAAAATTAAAAAAACGGTGTTTTTTGACAGAACTTTTTCTAGAATTCGTGTAAAACTGTAAATCTTTTAAAATCTGACTTTATTTATGACGGAAACTTTCATAGAATAAAGTGAATCTGGCGTCTCAATTTGTACTAAGGCGTTTTTTTGCTTTAATGGCCAGAATTATTTGTTTAATCTATCAAGAACTATAGAACTATTGTAAAAAAAACAAAGAATAGTTAATGAGTTTCCACGAAATGATACGCTAGCTTCACACACACATATTGCAATGATTTTTGTAAAACTTTTACTTTTTACAAAAGGCTGACGTTCAGTACAAACGAGAGTCACTGGAGTCCGACACAAAAATTAATTCGGTGTTGTTTGCAGGAAAATGGTTTCGCTCTACCACACAAAGATGTTTCTTACTATGAAGATTCTTTAGAAGAGAATAAGGAGTGAAGGAAGACAGTGTGAAGTTGGCACATTTTCGAAAAATTAAAATTTTATCCACAGTTTCTTTTGTTCCCAATAGTTCTATAATATTTCTACAGTTTCTGATAAATTAAAACAATAATTCTGTCGATTTAAGCAAAAAAATTCAATTTAAAATATACGGGTGCCAATTTCCTGTAATACCTTAAAATGCAAAAATAATCATTTAAACCGTAGAATTGTACAGTTCTTCGAATTTTATAATTCTAGGTCAATTTCAACAATAGTTCCGTACGTTAACTATTTTTAATCTGGGCGCTGGCATCTTTGAATTTAAATGTGAGAGCTGACAATTTCGGTCGCTTTTTAAATAGTTCTCGCAAAGTTCCGATGATTTCCACGCATTTTGAAAAGAGTTTCACGTTTAAATATTTTTAAACGATTTTTTAAATCTGACTATTGGCACTCCTCTCTAGGTAAGTACGTGACAGTTTCCGTAAACTGTCGAAAACTGTCAAAAAAGCGATGGATATTGCCTGTCATCACGTACTTATCTAGTAGTGGGGTGCCAGTAGTCAGATTGAAAAATTGTTTAAACATATTCAATACATTGATTGCCATATCGCTCAAATCTAGGTGATGACTGTGTTTTCATGAGAGCTTATCTACAATTGGGGACGCTTTTCTTCGTCCAGTTAAACAGGATTTTACAAGTAATTTGCAAGAATTTTATTTTTAACAGAAGTATTCAATAATAATAATATATATAAGTAAAAATATAAATTAAAAAAATATTAAATAACAAATAGACTATAGACCGGTATGTGAAAACACAACAATTAATTACAAATGCGCTACACCGGTCAAAGCTAGATCTTCGTGCTAATGTTTCTTTTTGTGACTTTATATACATTTATCAAGTTCATAAAAAAAAATATTATTTTAACAAATATAACACTAAACTACTTCTTTATATCTGTTATCCGAATTTACTCCATGACAAATAATGATCTACTAAAAAGAAATAAAATTATGCAGAGACTAAGAATTAAAAGTTAGAAAAAAAATTGCTTTTTAAAATAATCCCAATTATAGTATAAAAGCAAACAGATTAATTATAAGCACATAATATCTATATCTAATAATATCTAATAACTAACAAATCAATTAAGATTCACTGGCTCTGTGAATAAATAAAAATTAATGTGAATTGCCTATACGAGCTTACCCTGCTATTGTTGCGAATATAAAAATATTATTAAGTATATAATTTAATATAAAGTTGACATATTACATTTAACAAACGTTTCGATCCTTGATTTGGATCTTCTTCAGTGTGAAAGGATGTTACATTTGGTTATAACTTCGTCGGTGGAATGTTGTTACAAATAGCTTAAATTAAAATAGTGCTCCGTACAGTCCCACTTCCTTCACATGAGAGATGTGAAGGAGGTTCTTCAAAATATTAAAATCTATGAGTCTTTATTAAAATCTATGAGTCGAGTTGGGGTAAAACATTTTTTCCTGGCGAGTCATTGTACAAATCTTGAAAGATAATTAAGTGTACTGAAAGATAATTAAGTGTTAGAGGGAATGTAAAATAACTTTGAATATAATGTAGTAGAAAACTTATGTAGAAGGAAGAGAGACGGTGTGAAGATTCAGAACGGTAACAAAACCAAAGTCAATATGATGGCACATTGAGCGAAAATTATATACTACCCCCTTCATTTGTTACAGCGTGAATAATACAATTTGTAAGAGAGAAGAGCTCATAAGTCATCTAATAATATCAAAATATATAGGATCCAGAGACTCTGTGTCGTGTTGTAGATTTAGACCATACGATTGTTTTTTAATGTGGATCATTTCGGAAATAATTCTTTTGTTAAAATAAATCTCTTTATTCAAAATTTCGATATTGTCCCAATAAAAAGTGCGAATATTTTAACCGATTTCGGTAATAACTGAATGCTGATTTGTGTTTCTTCTGATGTCGGTGTTTTTTATTCTATTTTTTAGTAACTGCGTGTCCAACATATATGCGTTACACTGTGTACAACGTATTTTATAGACATATTGGAATGAGAAAGGAGATATTGGATCCTTCTGTATTTTGTTGATCGAATTTAATTTGTTGATTCCATAGAATGCTATTTTGATATTTGGTATATTTTTTAAAAATTGCATAAATTTTTCGGATGTGCTTGACGTACGGGATGACGAAATAGTCATTTTGTTTGTATTCGATGGAATTATTGACTTGATTTTTATGTAGTTGGGATTTTATGGCCAATCTTTTTCTTATACAAGCGAAAATGAGTTCAATGAGTTCATAGGGCAAGAATTTTTATTTTTTTAAATTTTTTTTACGTTTTAGAATAATTATATTAATGTGTGTGTCAGTAATTTGATATAACTGTATAGAGTTAAATGAATATTTGATATGTTTCAGGTTTACTTTCTCAACATATTAAATTTCTTTTTACATCAAAGTTAGTTTATTGATTTTATTACAAAAATGTTTGCCATACTAGACAAATGGATATGGTATAATATTCTAAATTTTGATTGCAGACATATGTCATGATATCTTACTTTTGAATTCATATTTTGTGATACATTCTAATATTAATTATGCATATCAGGATACACGATACACATCTCGGGTGTCAAGTTTATATATGTATTGGATAGTGCTCGATTGGACACGAGCCATTCACAGCGCTTGAACAGTAGAAAGTCTCTAGGCACCGGTCGTTGTGGTTGGTAATGTTCAATCGAGACGTGGTCAATCGGGATATTCATATGTATATATGACTCTCGAGACCGTCCGTGTGTACTTTACGCAAACCGGCGAGTTGCGAGCACTTGAGATTATCGGATCTCAATAACGACTGAACCGATCAAGTTCTAAGTTGGTATTTGATAGGGGTTTGAATTATATAATAAAAGTATTTTTATTTTCATTTTTTCTCTACGTGCTTTATGAGCAAAGATATTGAGACGCAAAAGCCAATCTGGAAATTTTTACTTTAAAAAACGTTATTATTATCGAATAAGAATAGACTCATGACCGATATGTGAAAACACAACAATTAATTAACTAAAGCGCCAAACGGTCAAAGCTAGGTCTTCGTGCTGAAATTTCTTATGTGAATTTGTATACATATCTCAAGTTCAACTGCGCGCCGAATAAATTTTCAGTCTTGAAACACAGTCTTAAGATGAACAAGGATAGTAAATCACACTATTAAATTGATAATCAATTTAATAACAACGAGCATCTCTGTTACTGAGCATCTCAATCCCTTATTCCCCCCGAATATTATTATCGGAATATTATTATAATAGACTCATGACCGATATGTGAAAACACAAGGTTATTATTATCGTCGTGATTTTTTTGTACGATTATAATTTCCATCACAAGAAGCGCTAATGATTGAGCCCAAGTATCTGTATGCATACGAGAATGAGCAAGCAAAAGAAAGAGCGAGAAAGAGCGTGCATTGCTTTTTCCGCGTGTCTAATAATTACTTTAAGGGGATTCTAGAGTCGTCTGTTTTACCGACCAAACGCGATTATTTTTCGGATACATAAAATCTTTTTATTGATTGCACAGAATTATAAATCTTTTTCCACAATTAAAGTATAGACAATAACGTAGTGCGGAGTGCGCGACTTTATAGGAAAAACGAAAAAAAAAAATTACAGTTTTATTATCGACTTTTGACGTCAACTCGTAACAACATTGCTTTATATAATAATTGTGAGTATTGTATGCATAAAACAAGCTTAGTCCGCACTAGTATTTACTTCTGGGAACAATACTATGCTTTTGGAAATTAGCTAGGAGCTTTAGTAAAAAAGAGTTTTGTCTTTGAATATTTCATGTGTAAATAATATATAATAATCGGTATAGTAGAGCAATACAAAGCGTGTTGTCCTTGTCACTTTCATTATCGACAATCGTGTTATCCTTGTCATTTCATTTTTAGTTCTGAATTAGATATGTCTGTATTATCGACATCGTTCAAGTTCGGTCGTCTGTCCAGCATCCCTTTAAGTCTAACACACTTCAATTATTTATAGCACGATATTTAACAATCAAATAACGATATCGACTAGCTGCTTTAGCTGAATTTGTTAATTAATAATTAATAATTATATAGACCGAGCAAGACCGTTACTTTACATTTAACATATTCTAATTATTTATAATTTAATATATTATTTAATATTAAATATTAAATATTAATATATAATTTAATATTTAACAATTAGATGATGATATCGACAACTGCTTATACTGAATTTGTTAATTAATAGTTATAAACCGGGCAAGAAAATCACTTCATTTCTTATAAACTGAACGAGACTGTTTCTTTATTTCTGACATGTTCCAATCAAAAGACACGGTAATGTTTCACGACGAGTTTATCATGTATATGTATATTCTATAGCATCGCGAGACCGAACCGTGTAATTATATGCGAGCTGGCGAGTTGCGAAATTATTGAATCTCAACCGAACCAAGTTCTGAATAGGCGCAATCAATAGCTTGAGTTCGAATTATATTATAAGTGTTTTTATTTTTTCTCTATGTCTTATGAGCGGAAATATTGCGATTTACTTTTAAAGAACGTCATCATTATTATTAACAATAAATTAAAAACAATAAACTAATAACTTTGCCAATTTTTAAGATATCTTGAATCAACTTGCGACACATTTCTTAGAATTGTTTGTAGCTGTTTGTAATTTTTGGTTGTTTGTGATTAAGTTGTTTAAAAGTTATAGCATATTTAATCCCTATTAAGTTGGACCTCCCATCATCAAAAATCAAGTTCGCATCAGGTCAAAAATTTAGTGCTATCTAGGTGCTAATTTAATACTCTAGTACGAATTTTGGTGCTTCAACTGTTTAGCAAGAAATCGCTTAAAAATGGGATGTCCAGCATACATACATTTATGCATGCATACATTTATGCGTATATTGCACAAATATATATATATATATATATATATATATATATATATACATATATACACACACTCATACATACATTAACTTTTACTTTTAATATTAAAAATTAATATATATTTGACATATAACTGTATGTTTTAATTTAGATTTATATTTAGATTATTATTTAGAATTATAAAATTTAACAATACAGTTTGTATTAAAAAAAGAGCATAAAATCTCAAAATATATTTACTAAAAAAAATATAAGATATATAAAAGCGCTAAAACCCATATTATAACAAACAAAAAAATATTCATAAACTTTAATAAATTTTAAATAAGACCGCGTGAATCGCACAATTAAGTAAAGAACTGGCTATGCAATCAAGGTTGGATCTTAGATGTCTAATAATATTTACATTTAAATTTAATTTTTTTAGTTCGAACTAGGAACTGGAATGAAATTAATTGAAAAGCTGGATTTAAATTAATTGATTAAAATCCAGCCAGTGATTTAAATCGCGAATTTGATTAAAATTTTAATTGTTAATTTTCATTATGATTTAATTATGCCCAACACTAGCCGTGCTGGTGTCTATCGGTGTCTCCGAACAACTATTACGGGACGCGACTTCTTTGTTTTTCTTTCAGCTATTTCCCAGTCCTGACTTTCCCAACTCGCGTGTGTAAAGTTGGCATCTCATCTTCTTGCACCGCAAGTTATGATGTAAGTTCTATTTGCACCTGTAATAATTCTACAGTTCCTGATAGATTATAGCAATGGTTCCGTCGAATGATTAGTCAAAAAAATAACACTTTGAAAATATGAGGTGCTAACTTCCCGTAGCACCTCATTTTAAAAAACCGAAAGTTCTATCAACAGTTCTGAATGCACCCGCAATAGTTCTACAATTCCTAATAGGTTTTAGAAAAAGGCTTTTAATTGTTTTTAAACAATTTTTTAATCGAAACTTTGGTACCTCATTACAAGAGTGAAGTACCGCCTTATTGGGAATTCCAGTCGACTTTTTGGCATTTTTCGACAGTTCTGCAATAGTTCTAAAGCTTTCCATAGGTTTCGACGACAGTTCCGGCTTTTAAGTATTTTTAAACCATTTTTTCTCAGTGCGACTTTCGTCATTTACAAAAAATAATTTAGGAAACTAATATTCCTGGGATTTATAACTTCCAAACTGCGTTAATATAATTTAAAAAATTAAAATATTTAATAAAAAAATAAATTTAATCAAAATAAAAAAATATATTAAAAAATACAAAAAAACTTGGCGCTGTTACATCTTAAAATACTGGCAGCACCAAGTTTTTTTGTATTTTTTAATATATTTTTTTATTTTGATTAAATTTGTTATTTTTTTGATTAAATATTTTAATTTTTTTAATAATTTATATTTTTATGTATTTATTTTTTTAATATATTGTATTCGTAGTCCTTTCTTAAATTCCATTTGGCGCCATTTCCTAATATCATATTTTTTTATAGAAAGTATACGACAGCTTTTTTTTAAAAAATAAAATTATTGTTCTGTTTTGATTGTGAAAAGAGCGTGAAAGTGCATGTGGCGCCTTTTTTTACCTTTTTTTTTAAAAAAAAGTAATTTTTGATAAATATTTCTTTTTTTTTTAGTAATACATAAATTAATTAGATTTTGCTAAAGAGGTTCCATCGCTACCTTCATCATATTTTCAGTATGCAGAATTTGACGGTACTTTTTAATTAATTATGTTACAAAAATACAAAATATAAATGTTATATCATTTCTAGATCACGTTTTTCTAATTCAAGCATCATTAGCTTAAATCTTATCATTCTCTTCTCTACATATACTTGTATATAATGATCTTTTTCTATTTACTATATAAAACTAAAAAGACTCATTATTTTCGAAATAATTTTTTTTATTACTTATTTTATCAAGAGACACGGTCAAATAATACCAGCAATTGCTTATCAATTTTCTGTAAGAAAATAATACAGATATCTAGCATTTTTAGACCATTGTCTTTTTCTAATTTGCGCATCGTTGGCTTCAATCCAAATGTTAGGTATACCTTCTCTACATATACATATTTAGTGAAAATATCAGCCATATAATTTAGTATATGTATATAAATGTTATTTGGGCTGTGTTCCGTTATTCATTGCGAGTATTCAATATCTACAGTGTGCGTTACGTATGCTATAGATTTTGAGCACTTGCAGAGAGTATCGGAACGCAACCTTGTAAGCACTGCTGTCAATTAATGACGCTAGCGCACCTAAAAATCGAAACAGTATATACGTACATACGTACGCACATCCCGGAGATCGATTTTTTGATTTCTGCACTTTACATTATAATAACTTTTTTCTTACGGAACGTACAGTAAAAATAAGCATACTTTATGACATAATTTGGGAATGTGCTATCGATTGAGCTTATTATCATCGACTCAGCCGTTATTGAGATCTGATAATCTCGGCTCGTCTCAACTTTTGGTCTCGCGTAAAGATACATGATCCGTCTCGCGCTATGTGTGAACTTGGCGCGAACACTACCGTGTCTCTGATATGTGTACTTAATTGCGCCGCTGTGCTGGATTTCGAAAATTAATATTTTTTGCAAAGCTTATACGTACATAAAAGTTTGTAATTTTTAATTTCTCGTAAATTACTGCGTATCTACAGATAATATTTTATCAGTGCAACTCAAGAACTTATAAATCATAAAATTTCTATTTAAATCAGTGGCTTTCACTTCATGACTTGATTTTATGAAGATGTTATGTTATCATATAAATTTCATTGTATTATTAATTTTGAATTTTCAAATTTTTTAAAACTATGTTTAATTATTCAAACTATTAAATAAAATTTTTTTAATTGTTTAAGGTTTGTAATAAGTGCATTGTAGTCAGATATTATAGTTAAAAAGAAAATAATACAACTACAAATTAAAGTTTTGTGTGTGTATTATTTCGGAAACATTAATTGAGAATTCTGAGTTTTTTTTCAATAGTTCTATAGTACTTGAGAGATTAAACAAATAATTCTGGCCATTAAAGCAAAAAAAACGCCTTAATACAAACTGAGACGCCAGTTTCACGCAGCGTCTCATTTTGTCCTACAAAAGTTTCTGTCATAAATGAAGTCAGATTTTAAAAGATTTATAGTTCTACATGAGTTCTAGAAAAAGTTCTGTCAAAAACACCATTTTTAAAATTTTTAAATAATTTTTATAACCCAAAATGATATTTCTAAGAATGAAGGTAAGACGCTCATTCATTTTTGACAGTTCTATGAGGTCTATCATAATTTCCGAGTAGTTCTGAATGCATTCTAATGTTTTCCAAAAAGTTCTGATCAATTACACTATTTATTTATCATTAAATAATTTATATCTCTCGAAAAACCGTAACTTTTATAGGATTACAATTTTTTAAATTAATATAAAATTTTTTTGTTCATACATATCACTTGAGTTTATGAAACTATAACTTGGTGCCAATTATTAATATCAAATTTTTTATACAAATAATACGTATCACTTGAGTTGGGTAAGTTAACACAATTTTTATAGAATTATAACTTGGCGCCATTTATTGATATCAAATCTTAACAAATATTAACAATAATTAATTAATCTTAGAAGGGCTAATAAGAGCAATGCCGCAGTTAACAGAGCGTAATCAATTAATGTAGTTTATTATGTATATTTACAGACGTTTCGGCTTTCCTTTAAGCTATCCTCAGTGTGTGAAAATATACATGTTCTTGTCAACGTTCGATGTTCAAATCTTTTATCTTTTATACAAATTTGATACCACTTGAGTTGAGTTAGGAAATGCAATTTCAAAATAAATTTTTTTTTCAAGAATTAAAACTAAGTACCACTTGGGTTAGAATAAGAAGATTCTTCAATATAACAAATACAAAGATAGTATCAGATTTTATTTTTTAATTTGGTTACATATAACTAGAGTTGAGTTAGGTATGACAATTTCGTGACATCATTTTTTTTTTAAAGAAGAATTGAAACTATCATTTGGATTAGAAAGATTTTAATAGAAATACAAAGATACGTACCACTTAGCAGGACTGGAAAAAATCATGATTTAAAAAAAAATCTAAAAAATCGGATTTTTTTTATTTAAATCGGATTTTTTAAATTTGAATCAGATTTTTTTAATTTAAATTAGATTTCTTGTTCGAGTTAATTATTTTTAGTAGTAAGAAAATAATTAAATTTTATTACAAAATAATAAACGTGTTTTTTTTTTACTAAGCTTACTAAACTTTAATTTATTGTAAATAATCAGTGATTTCAAACACTATAGGATTTAAAATAATCAAGTGAAAATCGTTAATTTTAAATTAATTTTTATCAATAACTCTTATGAATAAAATAAAACTTATTTTTTAATGAATATATTTGAATACTTAAATTTATATACATAATTTTTTATTCACGAAGATGAACGCATATACATAATTATAAAAACTAACTTAACTGACTTTCCGTCTCTTAACGCATTTCTAAGTTTCAAAAAACAAGAACCGAAAAAGAAACAAAGAAGTCGCAGCACGTAGCAATCTTAGAGACACCAGTATACAGGGTGTCAGGGACTACCCGGATCAACCCTTGTGTGCAGGTAGAGGACGTTAAACTGAATAGAAAAGTCCTCCTACCATTTTGCAATTTTTGTAATAATTAACGAGATATTAATTTTTGAAGATTGAAAAGAGGCATGTTCGGCCGGCCCCTCGGCAAATGCAAGCGCTTGGCGAGATACGTCCGCCCCGCGTCGCTAAGCGCTGTTGTTTACTGCGGCAATGGCTACGCTCGCTACGCACGAGCGGCGCGGTGTAAACAACTGCCACTTAAGTTTTATTTTTTTTTATAAAGGATATTATCACTTTATTTTTTAATTTTTAATTTTTTTAATTTATTTTTTATAACAGTTTACTGTTTGAATGCATATCACTTGGGTTGAGTAAGATAATACAATTTTTAAGAAATTGGCACCAGTTATTGATATAAATCTTTTATACAAATGATACGTATCACTTGAGTTGAGTTAGATATGGTAATTTCATAACATCATGTTTTTTAAAGAAGAATTAGAGCTATTACTTGAATTAGAAAAACCCGTCAATGGAAACACAAAGATACACTTAAGTTTTATTTTTTAATTTGATACAACAGTTTTTTCGAGGTGCGCGCCTATACTTGACACCCTTTTTTTTACCGTTTTTTAAAAAGATAATTTTGTAACGATATTATATGCATTTTGTAATATTAAGCGTCTCATTTTTGTTCGAGAAGCGCGCCTATACTTGATGACACCTTTTTGAAATACATATATATTTTGAATATTACTTTGCATATTTATGAAAACCATATATACTTATTCATGAAACTTTGAAAATGTAAATCTAAAATTGTCAATACATTGTTGGACATTGCTAAATACGAAAGCTGCATCTGTTTATATTTAATTTATGTTGCATAATATATATGTTTAGTAATAATTTTTTGTAAAAATATGTATATATTTAACATGTTGTTTAATATATGTGTTTATAATATTAACATATTCTCATTGATCTTATGATAGAGAGAATCTCTAATAAGCTAGCAGGATCAAATAAGCAGAATCAAACCGGACCAATTCAATTATTTAATACCCATTTTGTACCACCAATAAAAATTTTGTACCCCGTGCCGTTTTGGAAAAAATCGTGGCACTGCTGGCTTAATACGAAGCTATCAGGACCACATGAAAAAAAAAGAAAAAAAGAAAAGATAGAAATGTAAAGAACTGAATTTGTACCACCTAAAGAGAAATAATATTAAGAGAAATAAATTCATCCATATATATTGATTCCTCACGAAACAACCCTTAATAAAAAAATTTAATTTTATTAAGCTCAAGAGCAAAGTATCAAAGTATTCTATTTTTGCCAGAATAGAATCAATCGACACTTCTACGGACGAAAAAATATAATTTGAAACCGTTGAAACGTAGAGTTTCAGATTTTGTATCCCGGTCGTTCCTTCAGAAACTATCTCCGATCCTTGTTAGGTTCAAGAGTAAAGTACACTTAGCAATGAGCAGACTCAGACGATACAATTCGTACCGCTGAAACGTGGAGCTTCAGATTTTGTATCCTTGCTGTTCTTTCGGACTACCTCCGATCCCTGTTAGGCTCAAGAATAAAGTATCCTTAGCTACGAGCAGAATCAGTCGATACTACTACAGTCGAAATGATATAATTTGGGTAATTGTAGAGAGTAGCTACATTGACACAAATATCGAAATGTTGTGCGATCTCATGCGTATACGTTTATCGACTCTTGGGTTCAATAGTGCACGAAATTTAAAATCAAATTAAAAAATCGATTAGTCACTTGTGCAATATTTTTATTATATATAGTTCTAAATGAACCCATGTAGACAGTGGAATGTACAGAGTGCGTCATCAAAATCCGGACAAATCGAACAATTTCTCTAAACGAAATTTTATTAACGAAAAAATTGAATATACAAAAAATTCTTTTACATATCACGTAGTGGGTCCCTACAGAGTATAATTATTCAATATATAGTCCTCATCAGCTTCAATCACGGTCTCTCTCAATCCGAAGTGTTCGCATGCACGTTGTAGTGTAGCGCTGTCTATATCGGCGAATGCTGCTTCAATAGTGATCCTTAATGACGTCACGTTGGGATGCTGGACTTGTTGGTAACCCTTTCAACAACGTTTCACACGTAGTAGTCCAAAGGATTTAAATCTGGGCTATTAGGAGGCCAGAATTCCTTGGACCAAAACATATCGATATTGTCTGAGAGCCAGTTTTGGACCAAATGGCTCGTGAGCCGGTGCCGTTGAAAAACCGTCCTGCTGAAAAACATATGGCCTTCCAGACGCAACAGTTTCCATTCACGGCTTCACTACATTCGCCAGAACGTTCACGTATACTTCTTTAGTGAGTTTCCTTATTTTTAAAGAAATGCGGTGGCATCACTCTCACTGGACACAACAACCAGCACGTGAACATTGGCCGGACATTTTGTTCTGGCAATAATGGGGACATTCTCGAGATCGTGGGCGAGCCAGCGGTTATTCCTCCGGTTGATTTTGGCATCCACAGTAAAAATTTTTTCATCAGAAAAAAATCTGATTCGTCCGAACGCCTCATTTTTCAGGGAACACAACAGCAGATTGCAGTGAGCAACTCGCTTGGTCCTGGCAGTCTCGGAAAGGATCTGTCGTATCTTTGATGTGTATGATTTGTATCGAAGATCTTCCTCGGCTTCCTCGCAATTCGACGCATTGTTGGCTCGCTTACACCCACAATTGATGCTAATTTTTGCAACGATTGTCCTGGATCTTCCGAAATCAGCGTTTGAATCCTTTCGTCCACTGCAGGGGTCTTCGCGGTGCGTTCTTTCGAGTGACTTTTTCTCGCTGGCGTACTGGAACTTTCGTTTGATTGTTCTGAAGCACTATATTTTGCCACAATGTCATAAACGGTTGATCTCGGATATCAAAAAAAACCGAATTATTTCCGTTGATGATCGTCCAGCGAAGGCCTTCGATAATTGCGGCTCTTCGATATTCTCTGCTTGGTGTCGACGCCGCGGCCATTTTGAATTTATGACTGTTTACTAGAAGCATCAGGCTTACTCAATCGCCAAGAGTGACGTTTGGCGGAGGCACAATATGGAGGGAAATTTAAATTGAAATTTGTTCGGATTTTGATGATGCACCCTATGTATAAACAGTAGTGATTATTCGGGGAGACTATGTCGTTCCGAACAAAAAAAAAGACATATCCTACTTGCTTGGTACCTAACTGCCTAGAAGTTGCAGTCTAGACATAAAAATAAAATGTTATGTATTTTAATAGTAATTATTATACACTGTCTAGGCTGTAACTTCTAGGCAGTTAGATCCCAAGCAGGTAGGATATGTATGTTATTTTTTTTTTTTTTGTTTGAGACGGCGTAGCTGCTTCGAACTAATAATTACTATTGTTTATACATTCCACTGTCCATATGGATTTATTTAGAACAGAATTATATATGATAGAAATATCGCACAAATGTTTAATCGATTTTTTTATTTTGATTTAAATTTCGTGCATTATTGAACCCAAGAGTCGATAAACGCATATGCATGAGATCGTACAACATTTCGTCGATATTTGTGCCAGTGTAACTACTCTCCATAATTACAAATTATATTTTTGACTATAGTAGTATCGATTGATTCTGCTCGTAGTTAAGGGTACTTTATTCTTGAGCCTAATAGCATTGGGGGTAGTTTTCGAAGGAACGGCCAAGGTACAAAATCTGAAATTCCACGTTTCAAATTATATCTTTTCGTCTGTCGATTGATTCTACTCTGGCAAAAGTAGAATACTTCGATATTTTGCTCTTGAGCTTAATAAAATTAAATTTTATTGAGGATTGTTTCGTGAGGAATGAATCAATATATTATTTCTTTTTAGATGGTACAAATTAGTACAAATTCAGTTCTTTGCATTTCTATCTTGTTTTCTTTTTTCTTTTTTTTCCATGTGACCCGGCTAGTTGAATATTAAGCCAGTAGCGCCACGATTTTTTCCAAAATGGCACAAGTACAAAATTTTTATTGGTGGTACAAATGGGTACTAAATAATTGAATTGATCCGGTTTGATTCTGCTTATTTGGTCCTGCTAGCTTATTAGAGGTACAGAGATATCATTTTCTTTCACTTTGATAGTAACATACAATGGTTATATATATGACAGCTCTCAATTCTGATTTTATATCATCTTCTTTCTTTGTATTAATAATTTGTATTAATAATTTATAATTCGCATGTCCATTTCCTGACCTTTTTCTAAACGCAGCCGTTTCATAGATCCCTTTAATATGAAAATTTAAAAGATATATGAATTATACTTTACATAAAATTTTGCATTGTTATTACATTAACACTTTCACGTCCGGTGACACCAACGTGGTGCCATTGGCAAGTCTGTCGTCATTTGCCGGCGACAGAGAAGAAAATTTTGTGAACCGTGCGGACGTGAAAGTGTTAATATTAATTATAATTAATTATAATTAGAGCAAAAAATTATAACATTTTAATACCTATACTAACCTCTATACCACCCATGTTCACTTAAGTTTCGTTTCACGCATAATGCGCATAATGCATCATTTATCCTTGTTATTCACCGAATGTTAAACAAGGATGCATCATACGCATTATGCGAGAAACGGAACGCGCCTACGAACTATCAAATTTATTGTGAAACTCAACGACATCGACCGCCAATCGCGTGAAGAGGAGCAGTGCGTTATCTTGCTCGCTCTTTTGTTTTCTAGCTCGGTCACTGTCATACACACATCACTGCGGAAACTGCAAAGGGCTTGATCGTTAGCGCCTCTCGCGACGGAAATTGCAACCGTACATAAGATGAGACGATAATGACGTTAACGAGGATGTTTCTTAAAGTAAAAAGGATGAGGGTCCATAAGGCGGGTTTTTGGCCCTAACAATAGTTAAAAATTGAAATATATCTTACTAATGTTATAATTTTTTTTTTTTACTTTGAAGGTTTGTACTTTAAGGTTTAAGCAATATTTTTATCCATTTAATGGGATTTGTTTATCGTTTAGACCGGTAAACTTAGATATATGTGTAATTTTTACAAAAAAATACACATTTTTGCACATTTAATCGCAGTTTTTAATATGAGCGCAATGCCGCAACAGTTTCTCTTTTAAAAATGTTGTAGAGGACATCAAAACATATAACATATACAAAAATGAACATATTGCAACACTGCGCTCATACTAAAAACTGCGGTTAAATGTACAAAAATGTGTATTTTTTTGTAAAAATTACAAATATACCTAGGTTTGCCGGTCTAAATGATAAACAAATTTTTTCAATCGGTTAAAAACTTTTTTGTTATAAACAATTTTGTGTAAAATTTTTGGCGAAAAAAATTTTTTTTAAATATTTGCCATTTTTGCAAAAATCAATATTTTAACATAATCCTATGTACTTCTCTAACAAATCTAATGTAGATTAAGAAAAAAATTTGATTTTTTTGTTCTAAATGAAGATGTATGAGAGTTCTACTGCAAACCCCGGAAATCCCCTGGAAAAATCGCCTTTTGCGAAATTGTTACGCTACCATTTTATTTCTAAAATAAAAAAAAAATTTTTTTATACACTTTATGATAAGCAAAATAAAGATTACAAATTCAATTTTGCATTTACTTTATTTCCTGAAACTACTAATAATATTAGCCTGAAAAAAATTCCAAAATTTTCTTACTTTTTCGATCATTTACTGTGATGTTAGCCCTTAAGTTTAAATTAGCACGCCCCCAAAAAAATTAAATACGTATTTCTTTAGAGCTATTTAGATTTCTCTATCAAGAAGTTAATTACATTCTTATTATAAAAAAATCATTTTCTAATCATGCTGAACTAACACCGTTAAATAATAAATTCATTAAATATCTTGCTGGATTACATCTTTCTGATTTTGTTGCTTGGCATTTTAATTAAATATATAATACAATTTTGTTACTCTAGCTATAACATTAAAAAATCACTTCCATTTATTCCGCACCAACACAACATTTCAAACTTGCAAATTTTACAAATATCTTGATAAATTGTGTCTTTTTAATTTTATTATTAATATTATTATTTTGATATTCTGATTAAATTCTGATTTCGTTGCTCCACTCCTAATCTTCGAAAATTACGCTCATATATTTCACGTCAGCATTTTTAATTTGCTAATTTATCAAATATTTCAATAAATTACATTTTTCTAATTTTATTGCTAATCATTCGTTGTAATTTTATTCTTTTATGAAGGTAGTCTTTTCGCATAATACAAGAATTAAATTTTGAGTATAAGTTTGTGATTAATCACAATAATATTTGAGATTAGGATTGACTGAAATAAACAAATATCAAAGAGGCCAAATATCGGTTTTGCAGCACAAACTGCGGCGGATCTTGGTGCCCAATTAAAATTTGTGAATTTTTATATTTCCTGTAAAAATTCACAAATTATAATTGGGCACCAAGATCCGCCGCAGTTTGTGCTGCAAGACCGACATTTGGCCACTTTGATATTTGTGATTATAATATATAGACATTCCTGAAGTTTTAAAATTTTTTGATCACATATAATTTTCTTTGAATAAAAAATTCTAAGATAGAAAGCATTGAGTCTTACGAGAAGGAGAATTTTAAGTAATTTTATCGCAAATAAAATTAAGTTAAATTTCAAACTTCAATACTATGATTTTAAAGCACTCCAAAGAATTTTATATATTGCGAAAAATACTTATTTAATTTGTGTGTGATTATTCTAGTTTTAGTTTATTTGCGTTTATGATTTCAAAGTCCGACAATAGGAGAGACTGGAGCTCGTTTTCAATTTCGGCATTTGATTTTTTAATTATTATAATTAAATTGTAATATGAGAGTGCGAATCTTTCTTTACATTTTCATGTCAGGAACGATTCTGTATACTATTACATAATAAGTTTAAATACAAACATGCTATAATGTGTAGCCAGTTTATCTCTAGTGGAATAAGTTATGATACATATTATGGTGTGACAAACATTAAATTAATAAAAACGTAATAGAAATAAAAAACAGATCGCAGATGTACTTCTTAGTAAAGATTATGTCTTCTTTCAATATTATTTTGTAATCAACTGCAAAATTCTGTTAAAGAAAAACAAATGTAAATGTATTTTAAATGTAGCTTCTTTAATGTGGAAATATTGATATATCGATTTAGGAACCACCTCTACCACTTAGATATGTGTATGTTGTCAAAGTTATAACTTTGAACAACATTCCAAAGATTTTAATCAACGTTGTTGTTAATTAAAATGTTATTAACAATGACGAGTTACGCATAGTGCTGGATCCTCTTCTTGAGTTATAATTGTCTCTCTTGTGGAAAACAATTCTTTCTTGCACCTACTAAACATGATCGTTGGACAGTCGTCTTTCACCGCGTGCTTGCATTTGACGATGGACAGATTCGGCGGTTTTGAGTAATTCTTAATTTCTCGTTATTTAAAATTTAAATTTAAAGATTAAAATTAAAAGATAATATAGAATTTTGACTCAGTTTAATCCGTTCTATCTGCCCACAAGAGATGATCCAATTATTAGCGGACATCCTGTGTATTATTAAAATTTATAATGTTTTTTAAAATGATTTCTAACTAATAAGTCTATTAAAGTTAAACTTTTAATGTAAATTTATTATTAGATTCTTATTATATTAATTATATTAATTTTTATGGTATTAATTTACAGTTTTTCTTATATTCAAAATAATTGTCAATTTTCAAAATAATTGTTTTGTTGTTTTAATTTTTATAGTATTAATTTATAGAATTTTTATTGTATTAATTTAAAATAATTGTCAATTTTCAATTGATTTTCATTGATTGACGAAAGTAAAGATTTGATATTTTTTAGAGCATACATAAGACTACTCAGTACAGAGATTTTTTTTAATAATAAATATCTAGTCTTTGAAATCAATATTTCCTAAATAAACTTTTATAACTTTTATTTGCAGACAATTTATAATTGAGAAGAAATGATTTGTAGAAAACAATAAGCTTCAAGAAGAAAAGTGATAAAATATATTCTTGTGAGTTTACTTGAAACCAATTTTATTGTAATAGAATTTTAATTTTACAAAAAGGCGTATTATTTTATAAAAATTGAGAAGATTAAAATAAATAATTTCTTTCGGTTTTCCTTATTTGTTAAAAAAATTGTAAATGGTAAGGTGTAAATTATTCCAAGAAATTGTTCATTTAAAAAATTGCACGTATTTATAGCGATACTATTTAACGTATGTAAAGATTGAGTAGATATCGTGATGCATGATACATTATGTACCGCAGCAATTGAAGTACGAAAAGTAGTAACCAGTTAGCCAAATCTATTAAAGCTAGCACGTCACTTTAGCAATCGAATAAAACACACAGAAATTAATTGCTATTTTTTTTGTATTTCTTGTTCTAGTCCCGATTTGGAAAAACCAATAACTATGCTAGCTTAAAATTAAAGTTAGCACAGCCGTTAAGAAAAATAACAAAAAATTAAAAAATAAGTATTTTTCACGTTATTTTTTTGTTGTTTTATTCCCAATTTTTTGTTTCAGCTGTAAGAAAATGGCTGTGTTAGCTAGGCATGTGAAGCTAGCACCCCAAATTCTCGAGAGTTCTGATTAGAGTTTTAGCTGTCTTTTGAAGAATATAGGAATACTTTATTACCCCTTTCAGGGTTCTGACGATTAACACTATTAAAATAACATTTAAAAAATGAGGTGCTAACTTCACACCTAAAATCACAAATAGTTCTCAATAGTTCATTTGATGTCTTTTGATGAATACTAGAGTTCCTGTTAAAAAAATTTTTATTTTTAAAATAATTAAAAAAAATTAATTTCAAGTCCGAATAGCGCATTTGATTCCTTTCGACGAGTTCTAGAGTTTCTGATAAATAAAAAATATCCAATCTCTACGATTATTTAAAAAATTGTCGAAATCATTAATATTATAATAGCAAACTATTGACGCCGAATAACCCGTCTTAACTATCGTCTTGGATTATGATAATTTCTAGTAAATGTGAAGTACTATCCAGAACTGCCGCCAGAACTATTGGAATTCTCAAAAAAAATTTTGTTGGAACTTAGTCGAATTTCGCGAGCAGCATCTCGAAGTCGAATAACTCGTTAATTACCGGTCGGATCTTGAAAAAAATTTCTAATACGACCTTCGAGATGCTGCTCGCGAAATTTGACTAAGTTCCAACGAAATTTTTTTTTTTTTTAGAATTCTAGTTCTGATGGCAGTACTGGATAGTATTCTGAGTATTTTACAAGAAATTATTTTGTCTCAAGACGATCCGACTAGTAATTAATGATTTATCAACTAACGATGATTTTGTCAGGAATTTTTAAAACACAATCACAGAGATTGGATATTTTTTATATATCAAAAACTCTAGTATTCATTGAAAGGAATTATGCGTTATTCAGAACTATTTGGGCTTGAAATTAATTAAAAACATCATTTTTGTTATATATAATCTACTGGGTGGAGCATTTAAAGTGCAAGCTATTATCTCTAAAAGTATGCGTCGAATCAAAGATATGTACAGACAAAAGTTTTGTGAGTTCGAGGAGGATACAAGATGATACCATTGGTTTTATCTTGACGTTGTTAAGGTCAGGGCAAAGTCACTTTTAATTTTTTTAATGGAACGCTCTATTTTTCATTGTATATTCTAGTAGCATACCTCAAGAGCTTTTTAAAACTTTATAATAAAATATTTTTTTATTAAGTACTTTTTTCAAGTTATAACACTTGAAAGCTACAGTACCGCCGGCATTAGCATTACTCAAGATATTCGACCGACGGCTAAAATCTTTTGAATGTTATTCAGAGACATTGATAACATTTGTTAGGATGAAGAGATTGTCCCTCTTATTTTCATTTTTAAGATTTTAAAGTGTTACAAGCTGTTATCTCTCAAAGTACACATAATAGTAAAAAATATCTCATGTGATCAAACATGGTCTTTGTCTGTTAATATTGACTTTTCATGTCATGCCTATTATTAATTTATTTGACTTTTATTCGAAATTTGGACAGTATTGTCATACTTGTATAACAATACAAGGTCAAATCAATGACATCATTTTATGTCCCCCTCGAACTCACAAAACTTTTGTCTGAACATATTTCTGACTCAAGGCATACTTTCAGAGATAATAGCTTGTAATACTTTAAATTCCCCACCCTGTATATTATATACATAATAATATGAGATGTAATAATCTTTCTCGGTAAAATATAATTGTGTTTTTTAAATCATCATACTTACACTAGTGAATTCCACTAAAAGCTATTATTGTGTAATGTTCTTCGTTCAATGTTTCTTTGGAGTTGCCATACGAAACGTAATTTATTATTCCGCGAATTGCATAATTTTTATTTTCGATAATAATTGATTTTCTGATACTGTCTAATGTTGATTGAACACGAGACTGGTATTTATTTGTATCAGTTATTAAATTGATATCCAGAAAAACGTACGGACTATGCTTACGTTTTTTAGTGATAAAAACTATTATATTTATCATATTTATCTGTACTTTTTGAATCGTTAAACTTGATCATCAATCGCTTTTTATACTGCACCTAGAAATTTTTGGATAAGTATATCCATATTAACATGTAAATTTGGAAAGTATCTTAAGCGTTTAAAATCACAAATATCGTAGCTTTTAATTTGTGTGACGATTGATAATTTGTAAAAAAGAATGGTAAGTTGTAAGTATGCTATATTGCAATTTGCATTTATGCAATTGCATTATTATTTAATTTCATATCTTGTTTTCAATTTTTTTACAGATATTTATTCTTCAAGTACTTTAATTCGGTCTTTGTAATCTGATGCTATAACTTTTCCTCGATGAAGAACATTCACACCTAATTGTATTATCGAGTGGTCGAGGTGCATTTTTTTAGTAATGATGATCTTTTCCAATAACGTGCATAATCAGTTGTAAAAGAGAGTCAAATGCACATTTCTTTTATGGAAATGTGTTTCGTCTTCACGTATGCTATCATAAAGATTGCCATTTCTAAAGTATTTGGATGATTTTGTGCGTTTGCACATAATCCCAATCGGAACAAGCGTCTAAGTAATTTGACTTCTTTCTTTTGCTCTGTGCATCATTTAAACTACTTTAGTTTTCATATTTATTGAGAGATGCAACCGGATCTAATGCATTTTCAAACTGATTTAAAAAGATATGTATCTTCTTATTAAAATTATTGTTTGTACTATTATTTTCAATTTCTGCGCTTGTAATCGAATAATTAGATGCTTTTTTGTGCGTACATCTAAGTATTCTAAATAGCGTATAAATTTATCGACTCGCAAGGAAGATTCGTCCTTGAAGACTCGACATTTAATATTTGTAAATTCCGATTCGACGCTAGAAGTTGCAATAATAGTATCAACTTTAAAATAAGATAATGTAATACATATCCAAATCGGTAAATACTTAATTAATCTTTTAATTTTTTTAGCTATTTTGATTATAAAATGCGTTTAACATGTCTTCGTTTGTACATTGTGTTACGGTAACACAAGCTCTGTCATAAAAAGTGTTGCTCCATTCTAATATCCTGTATAACACAATCATTTTCGACATTCACTTCATCTTAAATAATTCATAGATTGTCTGCGGCTGTTTCTAAAATTGTACTTTAATTATATTACTTATATAATTATATCGCGATTGCGGTTCTAAATTCATTCCATACTAATGTACTTAATATTACTTAATATTACTTAATACTACTATTATCATTGATTCTAAAAAATATTCTTCATCTTATAAATTTTATTTACATTTTATATATTTGGTAAATAGCAAATCCTTCGCTTGATTATGTTATTCTATCGGTTTTGATACTCATCAAAGTGTTTGCCACTAATACTCCTCTTAGTTGTCTTCTTTTTGTGTGTATATAATTTGATAGAAGATTCTTAATAATACACTTAAATATAATATTTTTATCATTTTGTCCGGGTTTATCCGCAAGGATACAAATTAGCTTCGTGCAGCACTCAGATCATTTCGCTGCTGTGATCTGACAATAATAAATTTTTTGTTGCGAGCTTCTTGCAGATTTGAATACCTAGGGGTAAGGTATGCGAAATTGTATCTAGATAATTTTTGTTAAAATATCTGTCCATTCAGACTGCAAAGCGATGTACGTCATCTTTACATAATATATCACGTGGTCTTATCGCTCTTCAATCTTTCTTTGTAAGTTTTAAATCAAATTTATCGAAATATTTGGATGTCGACATTGGGTTCAGAAGAATCATTTCGATTTCATGCTTGTATTTAAAAGTCCATAGAAAGCCAATATGAAATCACATATACCATTTCTATTGTTCTATTTCTATTATTTTTGGCAATAACATAAGCATATTTGGCACTAAAGTTATCATCCACATCTTCCGAAATACGTTGATATATTGGATTTAATAGTAAGATCTTGTCATTGTCATCAATTCTGTATCCATCGGTTATTAATATTTTTTTTAGTTTTTCGACTTCGTACATATTGTACATGTTAATGTAAATATGACTTTTTTGGATAATAAATTTAAATTTAAAACATATATATATATATATATATATATATATATTACACGCGCGCGCACACACGCACACAGCATATTATATTATTAATATGCAGAGTGTCTAAAAATTTTTGACATAACGCTCGTATGTGGAGGAAAATTGCCGAATGTGTAATAAGTTTTTTTTATTATATATTTTATTTTTTCATTTAATT
>JANQDE010000209.1:143310-163762 GCA_037157785.1 Cephalotes varians
TAATTTTATTTTATATACGCTATGTCAAAACTTTTCAGACATTTAATATGTATTCTAAAAATTTTTGACATAACGCTCGTATGTGGAGGAAAATTACCGAATGTGTAATAAGTTTTTTTATTATATTTTTTATTTTTTCATTTAATTTAATTTTATATACGCTATATCAAAACTTTTCGGACATTTAATATGTATTCTCTATTTTTAACATAGGCCAGAGTTCGTTGGCAAATTAGTAAACATTGCGTTCCGTTTATATATTCATGGCGAAAGAAACAATAGAGTTACTGCAATAAGTTACCGTAAAATATTTTTTATAAATACTTTTCCCTAAGTTTTATTTAAACAATAAGTATTACAATAGTAAAAAAGAAAACGCAGATTCAGGAGGTGGCAAGTAAATTTCTGACCGTTTCAAAATATTAACGTTCTTGAGAGAGTAAATATAAGTGATGTATTATTAGTTAATAAGAAAGTTTTTGTTACTGTACAACATGTTATGTTAAGTAACAACAATAATTTGTTACAATAAAATAATTGAAATCAAATGTATGTTGGTGAGGTATATTGACTCAGGAACCTTAGTTTGACAGTTATTGCGTGTAAGAAGTGTGTGAACATTCTATAAATTAATTAACTTTGACAAAATGCTTTATATTTAATATTTTTACATTATAGAAAGCTCCAATTAAAATAGTTTACACTTCTTCGTTTTACTGTAATAGCATTTTGCCATTCGATCATAGCAAAATAACATTAAAAAATATTATTTTTATCAAGACGTATATATTTATGATCTATTTCTCATTTCTATTATGTATTAATATGTATGTATTAATATATGTATTGTCAATATGTATGTATTAATATGTATGTATTAATATATGTATGTATTAATATATGTATATGTTATGTATCAATATATGTATTAATTTAATATAGATTTTGTCAACTTATACAATGATAAATGTCAACTTATAACTCATATTAGTACAGTTTAATAATAATTAGTTGTTTAAATAGTCGCGCGTGCGTGCGTGAGATAGAAAGAGATTGTGTGTATGTAAACAATGCAATTGTATTTATATGTGGATGTGTATCTATCTTAAATTATTACATACACATGATAATGCTTATAGACAATGTGTGTGTAACAGAGGTAATCGAGATTGTCTATTAATATAAATGATGACATTTTTATACTCTTTTTCAAAGGGCAAATTTTCACTGACGAGATTGTGAGAGAATTTTTTCTTAATTTGCAGGATTAATTATTACTGCAGGATTAATTATTACACAGGATTAATTATTACTGCTTCATAGA
The DNA here is from genome assembly GCA_037157785.1 of Cephalotes varians. NCBI lineage: Eukaryota > Metazoa > Arthropoda > Insecta > Hymenoptera > Formicidae > Cephalotes > Cephalotes varians. The sequence goes on from JANQDE010000209.1 coordinate 144,635, forward strand.
AATGAAATGATATGAGAGAAAGTAATCATTACAAATACCAATCTCTGGGCATATCATATTTTTTTAATTTATTGATTTAATTTATTGATTTTTTAAATTTATTCCAAGAACTATATTATATTATGACTTATATACCATTATTGCTATCAATTGAAAAGTGTAAAGAAAGTAGTTGCCTATAATGAATTTGTCATAATGTGTCATTTATTTGCAATGTTCATGAAAAAATATAAATCTGTTAATAGTTGTAGAGGCGACAGTAAGGAAAGCGTATGTGTTTTCTATTTCTATTATAGAAATTTTATTTGTTTATTTATCATAGTAAATTTTAATTTGAATATTACATAACATTGTTATTAGAATTGAGATTTTATTAATAGTGGTTTGAAAAAATCTTAAGAAAATATATTTTCTTATTTTACAAAAATAAATATTTGATGAATATTATTGAAATTATTCTTTTACTAATGGAAAATATCTAAACAAAAGAGAAAACTACTCTACTTCAGATATATAAAAATAAAAATAGTTATTATTTTTTGTGTTCTAAAGATAAATCTAGCAAAAATCCATCTAATAATATGGTCAGAGATGGGACGAATTATTAAATAGCATCGCGGATAAAAAATAATAATAAATAGGAAACAAGAACATTTTTATTAAATCAAGAACTATTATACCTAGGAATAAAACTATTGCATCAATAAATGAATGAAGAAGACTCCATCATCCATCAGTAATATAATAGAAATTTATAGGATGAGCTAACAAGAGAGTGAGTGTAATGTAAATGTACGCTGTGCGTAATCAATATCTATTTACTCGCCAGCGCATGAATGAATTTTACATATTATTCGTAGCTTGAAGAAGTATAATAGTTCTATTCACTTGCGTACCACATGATCCGATGATATAAATGACGATCAACATTGCGTTGGTTGTGATGAATCGCTATGACATAATTATATAAAGTTTCTCTGAACTTTTTGTATAAATCTTTTCAATTAATTTTGTAAGAAAATGATAAAAAGAGACACTAAATGTACGCATCTGTTGACAAATGTTTAATATAAGAAAAGTGTTGTTTTAATATTTATATTTAATATTTATATTTAATATAATCTATATATTTTATACTACTAGGATAGCAATAAATTAGAAATTAGCAAAATTTTATTCTAAACAAAAATTTATAAACTTGAATTTAATCTATTTATTAAGCCGTTAATTAATTCTTGCTATAAGATTGATTAAATATACACGGTGTCTGATATAGGTATAATACCATTCATCGATAGGCAAAATATGTTAAATTGAATAGAAATTTGCAATAATTTTCGCTATAATTAATAAGATATTAATTTATAAAAATGTGCGAATCCATGAATGTATCCGCATGATTTATCATTAGTAGCGAATTTACACACTTATTCACACTGAGAGAAATATTTGGTGTGAACAAAAATTTTTACTGACGCTAAAACTATTTGTTGGTATGTGATCAATTAAACTGTTGATTACCACAATAAAATTAATTATAATATTAATAATATTAATTCGTAGAATTTAAACAAATCAAACAAATTGATCCTTTAATAATACAAAGCTGTTTTGCATGCAGAAAACTTTTGTAGTTAAAAATATAATATTTTGTTATTGGAACAAAATAATTAGGTAAGAATAGTAAATAAAACTTTATCTTTATACAATTAATCCCAAATAAAATCCAACTGACCTTAACGTTGACTTTGATCCTCAAGATCACAATATAATTATAGACCTTGTTTTATCCCTGAAAAACAAGAAGGGTGTGCAGTGGCCCTTGCTTCACGTGGAAAGTCGAAAACCGTATATAGAACAGTACAATTATAGATTTTGTATCGACCTGAAAATTACGTTTCACTTATAAAAATTGTTTTGTTAACAACTTTTTAATAAATGACAAGCAACGGGAAAGGTCAATGATCTTGACCTCTTTGAGTGTCAAAGTCAGTCGGACTTTATTTGGGATTGACTGTGTAAAGGTAAAGTTTTAAATTCTTTCGTTCTTGTAATTATATTGTTCTTAATAACTGTAATAACAGAATGTATAAAAAGTACGGCAAAATATCTTGAAAACTAAGCATTTTAGGAAAAAGTGTTTCAGATAAAAGTTGTAGGGTTTTAAAAGATCTATTTTTACTGGCGCTATTAGTTTTGGGTGGCGTCATCAAGATCAGATTAAAGTCAATTTTTTTAAATGAAACACTTTTTGATTCCAGAATCTAATGAATCCATTCCAGAATCTAGCTGCTGTCAAGAGTTTTTCGAAACACTACAATAAAACTCTTTTTGCTTAAGTACTTTTTGAGAGATAAATTGACAAAGTTCAGATCACACAGTATCATTGGCATTAACAAATTTACATCGTTCAGTACACAGGCGATTTTTAAAATTGAATTTTGCGTGTTAAAATTTCATTAAAGAAATTATATATCTCTTGATCAAGTGCCTACCGCGTGGCTTACCGTCTACTGCTGCTGCGTGGTAGTTAAAGATATTAATTTGCAAATGAACAGTATGCTAATAACGTGTGATGAAGATTGATAGCGGCACGCTAGCAAGCGCCAGCAACACGTTGTTATGGGGTTACGCTAACAACCGCCGCTAACACGCTGTACCTTATATGATACGCGTTGTTTCATATGGAAAGAATAAACGGTTTTTCTTTCTATTCTTGATTTTTTCTTTTAGAGACTATTCTTGAACACTTTCGTAAGAGTTTTCTCAATTTTTATTTTGTTTATTTCTGTACATTTTTTTCATTTAGTTTCTGAAATATCTTTGAAGTATTGTTGATAATTATTTATTTGTTATAAATACATATACTTTCAAAATTTCCATCTCGATCATTTTTATCAGATAAGATGCATCATCTTACCGAACGCGATAGAATATCTCTCTTGATGAAGAGAAGCTGAGGTGATAGATTATGATCGTAAAGATGTAAAGGATCTTTTCAACGCAATTTTTCGAAATGAGAATATTCCTATTTCGAAATCGATTGTTGAAAGAACTGTAAGGTTTGAAGAAACTGGAAGCGCTAAAAATCTTCCTAAAACAGAAAGGCCACCATTAGCAACAAATGAAGAAAAGGCATTGGATGTTTTACAATCATTCATAGAGAATCCACAACTTCTATCCGTAGAACTGCTCAAGAATATCAAATAAATTCTATGTTTGTGCATAAGATATTAAAACAGAATAAATTTAGCATTTACAAAATGAGACTTGTTCATAAGCAAAACGAAGACGATTTTAATCGTGTTTAATTCTGTAAAACTATAATGGCAAAAATAGAGATACAGAACCTGACTTTTTATCTAACGTAGTCTTTTCAGATGAAGCAACATTTCAATTAAACAGTACCGTTAACAGACATAATTGCAGATTATGATCAAATACGGACCCTCATTGGATGCGGGAACACAATACGCAATATCCACAGAAATTGAACATTTGGAGGAATATCGAATGACAGATTGATAGGACCATTCTTTATTAAAGGCGACTTGATAGCCTAGAAATATGAAGACATGCTGAAAAATCAAATCATCCTTGCAATCAACGTGATCGTTAGTGAAAACTTTTAACAAATGTGGTTTCAACAGAATGGTGCAGCACTGCATTATGGATAAAACGTTCGTAATTATTCAGATATAAATTTTCCTGATCAGTGGATGGGAAGAAGAGGCACGATCAAGCTAGTTTTGACACCTGGCTACTTTCTCTGGGGTTATCTGAATCGAATATACAAAACTGAAGAATCTAAATAATCTACAACGTCGGATCCTTGATGAAGCGACAGTGATTTATACCCAATGAACACATAGAAGATGCCGTTTCAGATTTTTATCGATTAGCGCATTGTCAAACAATGAATGGTGAACATTTGATACATTATTCGCGTTTTCAATTGCAAGCATGTTCCTTTATGATTATCTTGTCTTGGTTGGCTGGATACTCTATAGATCTTGCCTTGGTTGGCTGAATACTTCTTAGATCTTGCTTTGATTAGCTAGATACCCCTTAGATCTTACCTTGGTTGATTGGATCATCTTTTAATCTTGCCTTCATGAGCTAGACATTGTATTATAAAAAGCTTGATAACAAAACGGCTTACTTAAAGTAGATAAAATTATAGGGCTTTGAAAAAGTCTGAAGAAGGTTACAAGAATATACAATAAAAAATAGAGAATATTATTTAAAAAATTCAAGTTGTCCTGACCTTGGCGACGCAACCCAAAGTTAAATTAATAGCGTCAGTAAATAGATCTTTTGAAGCCCTACAACTTTTAGCTGAAACACTTTTTCTAAAATGCTTAGTTTTTGAGATATTTCGCCGTCTTATTATACACCCTGTGTATACAGAGTAGATCATTTAAAGCGTGACAAATTTTTATCTCAGAAACAAAGCATTTTACAGAAAAATGTTTTATACAAAAGTTTGTTTGAGAGATGTATAAGAAGATATCATTGGTTTGACCTTAGATTATCATTTTGAAAGTAATATTACTTCTAATTTCTTAAATGGAAACACTCACTTTTTACTGTATATTTTTGTAACATATTTCGAGAGCTTTTCAAAATACTACAATGAAACTTCTTTTAATTAAGTATTCTTTAGAGATATGACAAATTTCATACATTTTGACATGAAATATAAAATATCTTGTGTACTATTCATTTTTTTTTGTAAGTGTATCTTAATATTTTTATGCGCAGAATAATGAGATGAATCAATTGGTGTAAAGAAAACACACAGCTACTTAAAAAAAAACAATTTGTAATATGCAACTACATAATTTTTTTTAAAAAACAATTGTGTGTTTTTTTATATTAATTGATCCGTCTCATTATTCTGCAAAAATTCTTACAAAAAAATAAATAATTTACGAGATATTTTACATTTCATGTTTACAATCATGTCAAACCTCAACTTCGCATTACAGATTCTTGTAGCTTACTTTGAACTTTTCAAAACTATAATAAAATATTGTTTTAGTGAGTATTTTCTGAGATATAAGGCCTAAAAGTTACAATACCGTCGGCATTAGTATTATTCAAGGTATACCGCATGGAACTTACGCGCTCGATGTGTGCGTGTGCATGTGCGCGTGTGTACGTGCATATATGTGTATGTATGAGCAAAAGAAAAAAAAACTGTTTATTCACGATGTTCAAAATGATGACCATCTATTAAAATATTTTAAAATTTTTTGACGGAAACGCTCTTGGACGCAGGCTAACATTTCTGGTGTTTCACTTCAGCGCAGACTCGACAAATTCTGTTTTTCATGTTTTTCTGTTTTTAAATGTTGTAGGCGCAGTTAACATCATTCAATCTTTTATAAATCCTCAGAAGAAGAAATCTAGCGATGTTAGATCAGGTGAACGAGCTGGTTAATTGACGGTCTCTCTTCATCCTATCCATCTTTTAGGAAACATGTGGTTCATGATTACCCCCCAGAACACATTGCATTATGTGGAAGTGCACCATTGTGTTGCATCTTCAAGTCTATCCTAACATTTAATGGGACACTTTCAAGTAATTGTGGAAAAGTGTCTCTTAAGAAATTGGCATACATTGGGTCATTTAAATGGCCCTTGAAGAAGTAGAATCTATAACGCAATCTGCCACACTAAACGTCCAAAGATGTGTCATGAATGTTGATGCGGAACTGTTTTCACTTAACGGAGGTTTATATCAGACTAGTAAAGCATATTATGTTTATTAACCTGTTCAGTATTTGTAAACAGTGTTTTATTAGAAAACATCAAATAATATGTAAACAGAGAATTAAGATTAAATTGTGTCGACGCATCTAATTACAAAAATTAACGCGATTTGCAAAGTCGTTTTTATAAAAGTTTTGATGAAAAGACATGTGGTAAGTATAAAATTTATAATTATGTTGAATTCTTGTAACATATGTTTTGACTTATTCCACTCTTCATTGTAATTAATCTAGAACTTGCACATGGGTTTACTGTCATATAAACAATAACAACTGCTGATTTTTCTTCATTCAACAATCGTTGCCTGTCTATATCTTCTGGGTCAGACATAACCATTTGGAGAAGTCTGTTTTTTATATGACAAAATGCCATGCGGGACTTTCGTGGGTGATTTGGATAGCGTTCATTGTGCATAAGTTCAGCCGCCCTGTAGTTATTCTTTCATTCACTTAAAATCATTAACATGTTAAACGCTTCTCTTCCAAAAAACATCCATTGTGAAAACACATTCTCAAACCAATATTAACACAAGTAAATAACTGTAAAAGTAATGATAACGCACAGAGTGATATGCGTCGCTCGAGAGTAAACGCGTGACTGATAGTGTTGTGAAACTGTGACAATGATTATGAGCGCGCTGCGCCACAATATTCAAGATATAGTTACAAGACATAAAAGAGGTGTGTCCGACCACGCAACTTCCAACTTTTGCTGTACATTGGTAATACTAATGCCGGCGGTATTGTAACTTTCAGGTTATTTCAGAAAGTACTTACTGAAATAATATTTTATTGTAGTGTTTTGAAAATCTCTCTATGTAAGAAAGATTCTGACGAGAATCTATAATGCGAAATTAAGGTTTCCATTTAAATAATTGAGGGTGATTTTCATGTGACCTTCAAACTATCCAAGATTAAACCAATGATACACAATATGCATCCTTCAAAATCAACTTTTGTATATTGTATTTTTTATATTTTATTTATTTTGTATTTTGTATATTTATTCTGCACATTTCACAAACATACATATTTAATTAAATAGATTTGTAACACAATATTTTAAAAGTAAATATATGATATTTGAAAAACATAAAAAAATATTTTTTAAAATGATTTATTTTTGAGATATACGTTTGTCATACTTTATCTCACTCACTTTGTGTGTGTGTGTGTGTGTGTGTGTGCGTGCGTGCGTGCGTGCGTGCGTGCGTGCGTGCGTGCGTGCGTGCGTGTGTGTGTGTGTGTGTGCGCGTGCGTGTGTGTGTGTGCGCGCGCGCGCGTCGCGTGTGTGAGGAGAGAAAGAGAGTGAGTGAGTGAGTGAGTAAGTGAAATTCCTTTAACTTTCACACCGTAATAACTCGAAAAATATGGAAAATATGGAAAAATTGGTTATTTGTTGTCCTTCAAATCACTTTTTATCTAAAACGTTTTTCCATATTTTTCGAGTTATCACGGTGTAAAAGTTAAAGGAACAGATGGAACATCCTGACAATATATTTGTTTATACATATTGGAACAGAAGTTCGTAGCGTTTTTTAGTTATAAAATTTCTATATTTAAAAAATTTTTATATTTTACAAAATTAGTATGACACCATTTATGACACCATGATAGAGCAAAGTTTCAGCTTTCAGAATCTGTTTTACAAATTACGTTACGATGATTTTTAATGGAGTTATAAGCAATCAAAGTCAGAATCTCTGTTAACTTGCGAATAATTTAAGAAAATAAATAAAAAATCGTAGGAACATTTGTAAAAAACGATTTTGTAGGGAAAGCTTCAATCTTTTGCAATAGATAGTAAAAAATTTTCTCAAATTTAATTTGGGCACGTTACAAACCAACAAAGCGAGAAGAAAATTTTCCATCTTTTTCAGCTCATAATTTTTTGTATGTAAAAATTACTAAACTCATATAAACTCAAAAAATATGATAAGCTTTTGAAAGTAGAGATTTCAAGTTTTAAAATCTTTTTTTTAAAATTTAAATTTTATTCATTTTTGACGAAAATATTGTATATACAATTTTAAGCTAAAAAACGCTACGAATTTTTGTTCCTACCCAATATTACAATATAATATTTATATATTGTATATTTGCATATTAATTAATGTATACTACATAGATATTCCAGCTGATATCTTTATTAGATATATGTATATTGGCTTGAGAAAAGTTTTTTTTGTATTCTCCCAGTAGATGGCTTTAAGATCGCATAATCAAGAGACATGGTGGTGTCTCGCGTCAAGTTCACGCGTAGCGCGATACGGACCGTGTATCTTTACGCGAGATCAAAAGTTGAGACGAGCCGAGATTATCAGATCTCAATAACGGCTGAGCCGATTAAGTTGATAATAAGCTCAATCGATAGCGCATCCAAATTATATAATAAAAATATGCTTATTTTTACGTGTTGTAGGAAAAAAGTTATAATGTAAAGTGTAGAAATAAAAAAATCGATCTCCGGGATATATGTATGTACGGTTTCGATTTTTAGACGTTAAATGCGCTAGCGTCATTGATTGACAGCAGTGCTTACAAGGTTGCGTTTCGATACTGCGAGTGCTCAAAATCTATAGCATACGTAACGCGCACTGTAGATATTGAATACTCGTAGTGAATAACGGAACGCAGCCCAAATAACATTTATATACATATACTAAATTATACGGCTGATATTTTTACTAAATAAGTATGTGTAGAGAAGGTATACCTAACATTTGGATTGAAGCCAACGCTGCTCAAATTACAGAAGCTAGATTTGGAAATTTTCTGTCATCTATCGTGTTCACTAAACCTTGTACCAACTGACTACCATTTTTTCTAAGGCATTGGCCACTTCTTGCAAGGAAAAATATTCAATTTTTAATAAGCTTCAAATTCTTCAATAAGCTATGAAAAATGCCTTTTACAATTTTATTGCCATTCGTTCTCCAGGCTTCTTCACTGCCGGCACAAACAAGTTATTAAGATAGCAAAACTGTGTTGATAGTTTAGGCGCATACTTTAATTAATTATACTGCTTTTTGTTTGCGATATAATGAACCAAATTTTTTATTCAAAATCGGATATTTTATACTTAATGACCCAATAATATGAAAAAATATTATTTTGTTGATACCATGACATCTATTTTTGTCCTATTTTATTATCGATGTAAACAATAAATAAGTATAAAGAAAATTAAATTAAAATTATGATATGCTGAATACTTTTATATTGTTAATAAGTTCAAAAGATTTAAATAAAAAAAAATTGTGGTTTATTATCATTTATCATTTATTGTTTACTATGTTACTAAATAATTCATAAAAAAGTTTAATGTAAAAAATTACAAAATTCTTATAATTTTAAGCTATACGCTTTTGAAGCTATACGCTTGAAGCTTCCACGGATATTTTTTTCAAAGTGATTAAGAGGTTTGTGGGTTCTCCGTGTCTTCATACATTTCATTAAATACATTTCATGAAGTTGTAGTTTATTTCATCAGAACAAGAAACAACCTGACACTGAGTTGCTTCTCTGGAAAAATCCTTTAATATATGTTAAGTAGGAAGTAAGGAAATGAGAGAGAAGTGTTGGGGGGAATTGCTAGGAAGATCTCGTGATCGTTTGCGAACAATTTTTCATTTGTCTTATGTTGTAATCATTATCCCTATTTAGGTCTCTATCGAGATGTTTCAGTATCTTTAGAGCCTTTCTGTATTTCCTTGAAAAATATGAGACAGTAGTAGCAATTCGTTTTGTCAAATAGGATTTAGTGTTCTGTCTCAATGTTATTTTTTGATAATTCCGTGTGACGTGTTTCAGTCTGACGTCGCGTTGATGTTCTTTCATACCGAAGATTGACCGTTCTTTCAGTTTCATTAATGTATACTTTTCCGCACGAACACATTTTATACACTTCCGCTGAGCTGAGGTCTTTGATTTTTAGGATTCTCAAGATTTGTCCTATCTTCTTTGGAGACTTGAAGAGATTCGGATGTTGTGCTTATTCAGGATCCTGTCAATGCGTCTATTGTACCTTTTACGTATGGGAGAAAGGCAAGAATTCTTTTATTTGTTACGTCTTGCGATGGCTATGTGTCCAATCTCTTTGCCTTGTTTCTATGTTTGCTGATTATTTTATAGATAAAAAAGATATAAATAAAAATATAAATAAAAATATATAAATAAAGACATAAATAAAACGAGAAATTCTCGTCCTGATAAAGTGAACTGCAATGTTCACAAAATGTAAATTGGCATTTAATGATATATCAAGATATAGAAATAAACCTCTTAATCTCTTTGAATTTTAAGTTTTATTATTTTTAAAATTTTTTTTAATTTCACATGTACATTTTCTATGTGTGCGATCTTTGAAACGAATGTGTGATCCGCTGCGAAGATCTCCTTTAACTTATACTTCATCCCTCTATTTCTAAGTCTGTGTGTTCCCGGAAAAATACACAGATTTCTACATGCTATAATTCTATATACTACTAAATAATAGATCAATAGCTCCCGACTAAAAAGTAAGGCAAAGTGGACATTGGCGGTCACTCCTTCAATTTCTTGTTTAATAGCTTGTATACATGATATTATAATCTTATTTGATACTTTTGCAATCGTGTCTCCTAGTAAATGCATATAACTTATCTAAAAAACTTATTCTGCATTCTGCTTTTTATATGTTTTTACAGTTTTTTATACAACAAGAAATCTGTATGTTTAATTTTTCTAGAAATGTGATGCGCTACAACTACGCGATGCATAAAGCAACAGCAATCACAATATAGATATACCGACAAACATATCTAATGAAACATGCGGAAATTACTCTCACTTATCTTATTAACAACCGTGACTGCAGTCATATTTCGCCGCGTAGATTAAGATATAAAAAATAATCGTACTTTAATGAGATGTAATTAACCCTTAGTCTGCAAAGGTTTTTTTGGCATTTTTCTATCTGCCAGGATCGTTATGTTCTACTGTATTTTTCTATATGTTAAAATCATAGAAAAATTCTTAAAACAATTTATGTAGTATCTTTGAATCTTCTTTCACAGATCAATCAAAACATTTTGGAAAAAATGAATTTTTTAAAAATAATTTTTTAATATAAATGAAATAAGTTATAAACGCAGGTAGATTTTGCGCGGACACGAACGACCCTGATTTACAGATTAAAAAATTTTTTATTTAAAATATATTTTTTATAAAATAAAATGTAATCTCTGTTATCTAACTTTTCCAATTGACTGAAATTTTTACTGATATAAGAGAAGAAAGAATTTGAGTAGCGCATTATTTCAGGCGACGCAATTTAAAATATCTAATAACTAACGAATCATTTAAGATTCAATGACTCCGTGAATAAGTCAAAATTGATGTGAATTGTCTATACGAGCCTACGCTGTTATTGTTGCGAATATAAATATATTATTAAGTACATAATTTAATATAAAGTTGACATATTACATTTAACAAACGTTTCGAACGAACAACTTAAATTAAAATAGTGTTTCGTACAGTTTAATTTAAGCTGTTTGTAAAAACATTCCACCGAAGAAGTTATAACCAAATGTAACATCCTTTCACACTGAAGAGGATCCAAATCAAGGATCGAAACGTTTATTAAATGTAATATGTCAACTTTATATTAAATTATGTATTTAATAATATATTTATATTCGCAACAATAACAGCGTAGGCTCGTATAGGCAATTTATAATGATTTTCCAATTGACTTAAGACCAGTCCACGTTAGATCGGATAATCGAGATTCTACTGTAGTTAAATCATTTTAAATACGGCAAATTGTGCAAAAAATCGAATTTTAAGAAAAACTTAAAGATCTTTATTGAGTTTTTGCTTTCAAATAGAAAAAATTTTTTTTAATTGTGATAATTCTTAAAAAAATAATTTAACAACAAAAATAAAAAATTATTAATTAATTAATTAATTAATTTAATAATTTATAAGAGAGAAAGTGTAAATAAATGAATTTTGTAGAAGAATGAATGTAAATAGAAAGATGTAGAGAGATTAAGGCACGGAAAAAATGTTTTGTTGAAGTATCTAAAAATATGTAATAGTTAGATACGGAACTGAAAATAATTTTATTGGACTATCAAAACAATTATGTTTTATGAGATATTCAAACTGATTGTTAGAATATAGAATATCAATTTTTTGTGCAGCATTGTTTATCATATTTGAAATTGCTAATAATTATTTTCAGATCTGTATTTAAATCTGTATTTTTAGATATTTCGGCAAAAGATATTTCGTTTTTTTTGTGAGTAGAAGTCAGAATGGGAAAATGATTTATTAACGGACACTCTCTAGTATGATTGCGAAAAAATTAAAATACATTGGAAAAAACTTTTTACTGAAAATTTTGAAGTTCCATAACTTTTATTTAAAAGGATAATTCTTTTGTTTTTGAAGATCTCTTCTCCTGAAACTTTCATCAAAATCGGAGATAGGCTTTGAAATGTGCTCTTTTCGGTTCAAAATGGAAAACAGACAGAAATAATATGATTTTTTAAAAATGTCTTAATTTTACTGGTATCTGTGATTCTTGAGTTTCAAGAGTTTTTACAGCTTTAAAATTATAATATGTTCAAGATGAAGTGTTATCGGTTTATTGTCAAAATTCTAATGTGATTTTTAAAATGAGTTTATGTATTAAAATAACAAAAAAATTAACAAACGTTTTATTCCTAAATGTATAATGATGCATCCCGAATAGCATCGTTCCCGAACATCCGCCAGATGCCGTCTTACCGAATACCACCGGAATGTTGATGTGTTACGTCATTTTTTAAACGCATAAACACCGCGATCATTGATCGCGTGCGCCATCGAGAGCGACCAGCGACTGAACGCCGTCGATCGGCGTCTCATCCATCGATATTTCGCACTGATCCGCAAGCTCGATCTACAATAGGTATAGTAAGCCGGGGATCCTGGAGTCGTCTGTTTTATCGACAAACGCGATTATTTTTCGGATACATAAAATCTTTTTGTTGGTTGCACAGAATTATAAATCCTTTTCCAAAATTAAAGTATAGACAATAACGTAGTGCGGAGTGCGCGACTTTATACGGAAAACGAAAAAAAAAATTACAGTTTTATTATCGACTTTTGACGTCACTCGTAACAACATTGCTTATATAAAAGTTGTGAGTATTATAAGTATAAAACAAGCTTAGTCCGCACTAGTATTTACTTCAGGGAACAATACTATGCTTTTGGAAATCAGTTAGGAGCTTTAGTAAAAAAGAGTTTTGTCTTTGAAAATTCATGTGTAAATAATATATAATAATCGGTATAGTAGAGCAATACAAAGCGTGTTGTCCTTGTCGCTTTCATTATCGACAATCGTGTTATCCTTGTCATTTCATTTTTAGTTCTGAATTAGATGTGTCTATATTGTCGACATCGTTCAAGTTCGGTTGTCTGTCCAGCATCCTCTTAAGGGGATCCTGTCTGTTTTACCGACCAAACATGATTATTTTTCGCATGTACTAATCTTTTTATTGATTGCATAGAATTATAAATACTTTTCCACAATTAAAGTATAGACAATAACATATAACACAGTATGCAACTTTATACGGAAAACGAAAAAAAAAAAATTACAGTTTTATTATAAACTTTTGACGTTGACTCGTAACAATATTGCTTTATATAAAAATTGTATGTATTGTAAGCTTAAAACAAGCTTGGTGCGTTGCAATGATTAATTCAGGGATCACTACTATGCTTTTAGAAATTAGCTAAGAGCTTTAGTAAAAGATTAATGCAAAGGAAAAATTTGTGCGAATGTGTATGCGATATCGGTATAGTAGAGCAATTCAAAGCGTGTTGTCCTTGTCACTTTCATTATCAACAATCGTGTTATCCTTGTCATTTCATTTTTAGTTCTGAATTAGATATGTCTATATTATCGACATCGTTCACGTTCGGCCGTCTGTCCAGCATCTTCTTAAGTCTTAAAAAATTAACCAATCACACTCGAATTTGAAGAAAATAATTGACTATGATTGAGTATAGCATTGAGTATAGCATAAGCAAAGCATAAGGCTGGGCTAATGAAAATCTTATGTAAATCAATATGGCAATTTTATGCTGAATGCTCATTGGTCCAGTGGTTTTATGTTATGCTTATGCTCTATTATGCATTTCATGTAGAATGGGTTTTATCGTCCGAATCAAGATATATAGATTCCTGATGGGTGTATAGTCGTACTTCTTAACTGCAGATCGGTATTGAAAGGACACTGCCTATATGCAGGCTACGCGTATGCCTTCACTTGCTCGCATGCATGTAGTTTCACGTTCATTAAACATACTGTGTTGTTTGGATCCGTTGATATCATCCCATTTTAATTCACAAAATTTAAAAAACTAAATTTTTTATATCAACAATTTTGTCTTCTTTTCTAAATACTCTAACTAACTTTTGCGAGCTCATAGTTAACGCATGCGTTCTCTCGTTTGGCCTTTCCATGATGACATTCAGTAGGGGTAAGAATATGTAATGGAGGATAGCATCAACAATCTAGAATTTCGAACATGTGGACAAGCCAACTGCCGACGGAAACCTCCGAACATTAGATTTTTACATATAAAAAAGTATGAATATCTATTAATTCTATCTATTTTTTTCTCACTCTCTTGCGAGCAATCCGCTCCGATCTGCTGAGCAAGCATTCCGAAGTCTTTCCAACTTTCCTGAAAGCCTCGAAAACGCGATCAGGGAGTAGAGTCTACTTTGTCTTAACCGAGCGTTCGGCAGTTGCTATTGTTTCATCGGGATTTCCACTCATGGGCAGGAAACAAAGTATATTCGTGCTGACCGCATTTCGCGTCCGACGCGTTATGTGACGTGAATCGCGCCATTACCGCGCGTACATTCGACCGTCCCATATAATTCTCAGCTCGCGCTAATTAACATGTACTCGCTTCCACCTTCCGCGTTGAAAAATTATGCGATCGCCCGACAAACGTCAACACAAATTGTTATTTCGACCGTGAAAGTCGATCCTAATAATTAGCGCCACGCATCGGTCGTATCCAAGTATCAACACTCTCGTATTCCATGCTCTGACGTACATGCTATCGTGCGACTGTTCGTCAACAGCTGTACAGCATAGTCTCGCTGCACCGCGCGTACTACTAAACATAAAAAGCCAAACTGATTCCACGACACGCCGCACTGTTAATCCTTGCAAACATTGTTTGTACTATCACGTATTAAGTCGGTGACTTTAATATTTAAAAAAAAATTCTTTATTTGAATAAATATTATTATTGTCTTACTAAATCATAACTATAAGTTTTCTCCTTATTTGCATTTCACTCTACGTGTCTCTACTCATCAGCAGTCCATTTTACATGTCGATGTTTAAAGATGATGTACAGTCAAGTTCAAAATTATGATTTAAATGACGTAAGAGCGCACAAAGATGAAACATTACATCAACGTGTGACTGTGCGCAATATGTTCACAATCTATCATATTTTCAAAGTAATGAACTTATCCTAGGAATGTTGTTATGTAATATGACTTCAATATACTCGTTTGAGCCTTACATTTCGAAAAACTAGGTTATAAAATGTGGTAAAATGTGGCTCCAGACAAAGGTCCACTTTAAAAAACGTAACGCATGGAATCTCAAGAATGATATGGAAGTCCACGTTATTATTCTTAATTTTTATTGTTTTTATACGTCAAAAATTTAGCAGATCGTTTCATATAGAAAAATATAATAACGTGATTGTTCTATAAAAAGGTATATTTGTAAAATATTATCTTGTAAAATAGTATTTTTTTTGCATTATACAGCATTTATAGTATTCTATAAGAATAGCATTTTACACCTAATTTTCTTTTTACGCGATAGATATGTTCCGCATGATAAGAAATCGCATAAAGAGAATTACGTTGTTTGAAAAGAATGCGTAAGAAAAATTGCATAAAAATAAAAACGTGCTAAAATAAACCGCATAAAAAAAGACATATATTAATTAAGTATGCGTAAATATATTAGTTAAGTATGCATTTCTATAAAATGATATAAAATGATATAAATGATATAAAATGATATATGTATATCATTTAATTCATAATTTTGAACTTGACTGTACATCATCTTCAGACATTCAATGATCGCAGTCCGATTCACGCTCAAAGCGCTTACAAGCATCGTTTGTCTTTGTTTACTATTTGATAAACAACAAGAATGAAATGATATTTAAGCGCTCTGAGCATGAATCGGACCGCGGCCCATATGCACCAATCCAAGCAGCTGTCATCTATGGAACATTTAGTGGATTACAGTCGCAATCGGTAAGTCATCTCTCATGATAAAACGTTCATATAATCATTATTCACCCTGTGTATATGCCCATGTTTTACCATGAGAGATGAGTTACCGACTGCAACTGTAATGTACTAAACGTTCCATGAATGACAGCTGCTTGGGTCGACCGTGCGTACTGAATGCCCGAGTGTGATGTACAGTCAAGTTCTAAAGTATGAATTAAATAATATATATCATTTTATAGAAGCTGTGCATGCTTTATTAATATATTTAACTCTTTTCTTAAACGTAATTAATTTTTGTGTTTTTATTTTTATGCAACTTTTCTTACGCATTTTTTTCAAATTAAATGACATTATATCATTTTATAAAAACTGTGCATGCTTAATTAATATATTTTTTAACTCTTATATTTAAATCTTTTCTTAAACGCGGTTTTAGTTTTATGCAACTTTTCTTACGCATTCTTTTCAAATTAAAAAAAACGTAATTTTTTTTACGCGATTTCTTATTATGCGGAACATATCTATTGCGTAAAAAAATTGGATGTAAAATGCTATTCTACATCCAATTTTCTTTTTATGCGATGGGTATGTTTCGCATAATAAGAAATCGCGTAAAAAGAATTACGTTTTTTTTAATTTGAAAAGAATGCGTAAGAAAAGTTGCATAAAACTAAAACCGCGTTTAAGAAAAGATTTAAATATAAGAGTTAAATATATTAATTAAGCATGCACAGAGTTTCTATAAAATGATATACTTTCATTTAATTTATACTTTAGAACTTGACCGTACATCACACTCAGGCATTCAGGCTACGTTCCACTTAACGCTCGTGGAATCATTTCATCCTTGTTATTTATCAAATGTTAAACAAAGACAAATGATGCTCGCGAGCGTTGCAAGCGTTAAGTGGAACGCAGCTTCAGTACGCACGGTCGACCCAAGCAGCTGTCATCTATGGAACGTTTAGTGGATTACACTTGAGTCAGTAACTCATCTCTCATAGTAAAACATTGGTACAACCATTATGA
Source organism: Cephalotes varians (assembly GCA_037157785.1). NCBI lineage: Eukaryota > Metazoa > Arthropoda > Insecta > Hymenoptera > Formicidae > Cephalotes > Cephalotes varians. Next base: position 161,771 of record JANQDE010000209.1, read on the forward strand.
TTCACTCTATATATATATATATATATATATAAGGAATTCTTCAAAGGAGCAACTCAGTATCAGGTTGCTTCTCATCCTGATGAAATAAATTGCAATGTTCACGAAACATTGGCATTAATGATGGACACGGAGACAATCCGTAAACCTCTTAGCACTTTTGAAGAGAAAGTCTTAAAAGCATAAATTAATTAATTCTAAAATATTTTTTAAAAAATGAATAAAAAATATTTTTTAAATAATGAGTAAAGTATGACTCACATATACTTACGATGAAGAAAACAACAAATCACGCATATTTTTGTTCTTGTTTCTGAATGTTGTCTTTAGCTACCGCTCAAGTCTTGTGTCCACTAAAAATCGTTTCAACATCTCGGATGAATTGACCAATTGTATTTGAACAATTCGGTCAATTGAGCAATGCAATTGGTCAGTTCTCTTTTTATTCGGATCGATTTCTAGCATTGTGGACACAAGATTCTATAGATATGGATTGATAATTTCTGCAGTAAAACAGTGTCCGGAGACGGTTAAGGAAAGAAACATATTTCTCAGTATCTTTTCTTCCTCATAGTATCTGTAAATGTACATCGTACATGTCAGTTACATATTGCACGTTAATATTATTGATTGAAACATCTTATGTATAATATCTTATGTATTTCTAGACATTAAAAATACGAACACAGTCTTGTTTGTACACAGTATTGCCAATTCATATATATCTATAAGATTTATAAGGTTTATAACTGCTACATATAAATGTAGTCTAAGAAACAAACTATCGCTACATAATTAACGTTGACAATATGATTTTATCATATTTAGATTGGATATTGTTAGATTAATCACAAGAAAAAAATGTTTTTAAATATATATTTTTTTATAACTGAAATTTTTATTTTATTAGTATATAGTTTATATTTTTCTATATTATATTTTATGCTTTCTCTTTAAAAAATATTTTTATAATTAGAGAATTTAATGAAATTAAGTAATTATCAATAATTGCCAATAATGATAAAAAAATTGAAAAATAATATTAATATATAAATAAAATAAAAATTTATTTAAAATATAACATATTGAATTAAATAATTTAAAATATATTTATTTGTTCTTATTTTTATAAAAATAAAAACTTTATTTTAATATCTTCTATATTTCTTTTAATACAATGTTTTTTTAGCTAATATTTTAAAAAAGTTATATAAGGACTTATATAAAATAAAGAAAAATGATGAATTAGATTTATATTGAATTTATGTTTTTAAATACATGAAGAAAGTGATGAATTCAATTAATAAAAACAAAATTAATGAAAGCAAAACGAAAAAAATGCAGCAAATACATATACATATATAACACAAAAACTTGTTGTTCACGATTCGTATGAGCAAAGAACAATTAAATAGCCGGTCAATCGGCAACTTTATTGGAGTTCACTTAATTAGTGTTGTCTTCACTTTAATTAAGTGTATGAAATAAAAACGACTCATATACAAGAGTATTGAAAAGTTTCCGGAATGATAATGAAAACAAAATAAATTTAATTCAAATTATATTTTATTTTTCAATATAATTCTGTTGAAGCTTAATACATTTAATCCTTTTTTTCAGTTCTTCATCATTTTCTCGATTCTTTCCCGGAAGTAGGTTTTTTTTGAGAGCCTCAAAATAAATGTTTACGGCCTTTTCATTTGACTCAGATCGAAAAGAGAGATATAGTAAATAGTAAATCGAATAGTAAACCGATGTGAACCTGGCGCCCAAGTATATCAAAAACAAAAAAAAATAATGTAGTTCGTTTGTACTTCGTTTGTACCTATTTGTACCACAAGTTATTTCGTTTGTACCTCAAAGGGTAAGAAAATATCAGAGGGTTAAAAAATAGTCAGCGCCCAACTAYGAAATTTTTAAAATTTGTTTATGCCACTCGAAAGAGAATCGTTTGTACCCGTTTGTACCACCTTTCATTTCGTTTGTACCTTAGAG
>JANQDE010000210.1:0-45594 GCA_037157785.1 Cephalotes varians
ACACATCATTAGTTGTTGTTATGTTGCTGACAACATAATATGCCAATATCGCTGATCGTTTGCTCTCGAAATTTAATTATCTGATTGCTTGTATAAACACTCATGTTGCTGCATTCAATAACGCGTTTTACTTCAATGTTAGCAAATGTACAACAAACATTTAACAACACATGCAGTGCATTAATTTGCTTAATATGATGAATCACGCTTGGCTATCTGGGTCCGTGTAAAGATCATCCATTGTGACTTTTCCGGTGAGAGGTCCAAGCCTCGATCCCTGAGATATTTTGCAATTCGATTTAGTGTATTCTGAACAGATTTATGAGGAAGGTGTAAATTGTTAGCGGTAGAATAAATAACAATATCGTCCGCATAGAGCAAAATATTCGATTCACTATGTAGATAATTGACAATATCTTTAAGATAAATATCAAATAAAATGAGACTAAGGATAGATCCTTGAGGAGTACCCTTAGGTGAGAGAAAAGGGCCAGCCATATTGCTATCGATTACAAAGTGGAGCTGTCTTTCACAGATTAGATTCGAAATGAACATTCGGGCAGGAATGCCAATATTTTTAAGATCTTGAATTAAGATGTTAGGTACAACATTATCAAATGCTCTCTTGATATCCAAAAATGCGCATATGGTTGGGGAATTATTGATAAATCCTTTATAAATATCGCTAGTCAGAATCACAAGGCTGTGCAAGATCTGTCTGGTCTAAAACCCAATTGCGTGTCAGGAAGAATATGTCGAGATTCAATATACCACTGTATACGAGTATAAATCATTTTTTCCATGACTTTCAGGAAGCAAGACAGAAATGAAATCGATTAGACACCCGTGCTACTAAGTTTTGGAATCAGAACCACCAAAAATTGTTTCCATTGAGTGAGAAAGGTCCTTTCAAAAAGAGTATTATTGTATATCTGCAAAAGTAAATGAATGTATTCATTAGGGAGAGAAGAAATGATGTTGTAATCGATTTGGTCTAAGCCAGGAGCAGAATTGAGTTTCATGCTATTCAAAGCAATATCTAGTTCGGTCCTCGTAAAGGGATTTTCAAGTTCCTTGTTAACGTTGAAGCTATAGTTATCTTCTTCGATTAATGACTTTAGTGAATCCCAACAGACATGTAGACAGGAGGGAGGACAAAGTTTGGCGATAGCATCATGATAAAACTGAGTCGAAGGGAATCCACCTGTAACAACAGATTCATTAAATTATTTCCTCTTTTTAAAGAGTTTGATTAGTGACCAAACTTCTAAGGTGGGAGTTTTGAAATTAAGTTGAGTGCAAAATTTTTGTCAAACTAGTTTTTTTTGTTTTTTTTTTAAGGGTTTTAGAACAGCTCGTATACGCATGTAGGAAGTGTAGTTAGCAATAGAAGAACATCTAAGGTAGACGCGCGTAGCCTCTCTTCGCCCATCAACCGCCGATTGGCATTCGTCATTCCAACAAGGAAGAGATGGAAGAAAATTGCGTTGGAAATTCCGTTTCTAGGGAGGCGGGTGGGTCTTCCTGGAGGAAAGAGTGAATACACGTGTTGTTTGATATGATGTTCAAAATGTTGGTAAGCTGTAGCTATATTGTCAGAGATAAGAGTTTTTAATTTAGCAAAAGTTTCACATAGGTTATGACGTAGTAGGATTATGTCTTTTTTATTGATTTTTAGTTTATAAACCAAAATGTTTTTTTTTTTGGGAAAGGAGCTACCGATGGAAGTAAAAATAGGAAAATGATCACTACCAGGCGTCACGATCAGTGATTGAGCGAAAAAAGGGTGCTTGAAGATACAAGCATCAATAATAGAGCGTCTAGCATTGGGGGAAAGAAGAATGGTGAAGACGATCGTTAACAATAACCAAGTCATATATATCAATCAACCGGGATAGAGTCTTTCCCGCATTGTCCTCGTAGTCACAGCCCCACCAAGGATGATGCGCGTTAACATCTTCAGTAATGATGACATTTTCAAGTTTACCGTAAAAAAATTGCAAAAATCGATCAAGAGTGGAAAAGAGTGTGAATTGATTAGGATAGCGATAGATGTTAATAACGGCTAAGGGTACATTGTTGTGGATCAGCGTAATGCCCTGTAACTCCAAAAAGACAGGCCCGGATTGGAGCGGCGAGCTATTGAGAAAAGCTCGGTGGGCCGATTCAAATAGGGCCATATGGACTTAAAGTCAGTTGCCTACGATAAACCAACGATGAGCATAACCAAAAACCAGCTGCGATTGTCCGGTTCCCAGTTGTGCTTCTACAATAGAGTCAGCAAAATTCCATTTTTTGGATAAAATGCCATTGATAAAAACGGTATTTTTTAGAAAAAAAAACAGCAAAAACAGGTGATTTTTTATTAAAAACAATAAAATAAAAAAAATCGATATTTTTTAAGATATTCATAGATAGCTCTATAGTCTTATGATTAACTACAATTCCATGTGCAAGAATTTGCGCATAAGAAAAGCACGCTATCAAAAATTAATAAAATAAAATATAAAATTTTATAACATTTATATTCCAATATATTAAAACAAAATTTTTGTTTTCAAACTGTATTTCAAATATTAATTTAAAAAAGCTTTATTATTATATTAAATTTTTAAATATATTTAATATATTTTAATTAGTATAAGTTAATTAAAGTAAAAATTTTGTTATATAAAGTTATGTAAATATATGAGATGCATTTTTAAAATAAAAGTTAGAATTATCCATCATAAAACGGTACAGTAATTATAAATATATCTTTCATTACAAACTAAAAATGTTATAACATACCTAATTATTTTTACATAGTTGACAATCTCAATGCATTTTATGTACTGTATCAAATCATCATACGACTATTTCTCATAGTCCGAATCTTGCTTTTAATATTCACCTATTTTTGTACCTTAAATAATGGCCTTTCTGTTAAAGTTTTCACAATAAAGTGATTCAATTCACTGGCAATTGTTTGACATAAAAAAAACTAATGCTACGATGCACAAATTACATTTAGATCAACAGCGACTACATAGAAAAATTAAATATATATTAAAGCATTTTTAATTTGTAATAAAAGATTATAATTAAAATTATTATAACTGAATAAAAAGCTATAATCCTTCCAATTGATTTGATTAATTTTAATAATCTATGTATATAAGTGAGTCTTATACAAAACTCGGGCCAAAAAAATTTCCCAATTCGACCCTGCAAAGAGGAATGAGTAAAAGGAGAAAGATCTAGTATGGAGTAGGATAGATATCTTTTAAAAAAAAGGTAAAAAAAGGGTGTCGAGTATTGGCGCGCTCCTCGAAAAAACTACTGTTTTAAATTTAAAAATAAAACCTAAGTAGTACGAATTATTATACTCGAAAAAAACTGATGTATTAAATTAAAAAATAGAACCTAAGTGATAGTATCTTTGTATTTCTATTTAAAGAATCTTCCTGTTTTAACCCAAGTGGTACTAGTTTTAATTTAAAAAGAAATAATTTGTTTTAAAATTATCATACCTAACTCAAGTGAATCATTCTTATAAAAGATTTGATATCAATAACTGGCAAGTTATAATCCCGTTATTTCGAAAGTTCTATAATAATGAATCCTAATAATATTTATATCATTTGTATAAAAGATTTGATATCAAATAAATTGCGCCAAGTTATAATCCCATTATTTCGAAAGTTCTATAATAATGAATCCTAATAATATTTATATCATTTGTATAAAAGATTTGATATCAAAAATGGCGCCAAGTTTCATCCTATTATCTCGACAGTTAAATTCCACACGCAGTTTGAAGAGAAAACTATTGTACCAAACCCAAATATATATGTATGTACCAAACCCAAGTACATATGTATGTACCAAACCCAAATACATATGTGTATATTCATTTCAAATATATATATGTCAATCAAATAAAAGATTTAATTACAAAAAATTAAAGAGGTAACAATACAAAATGAAAAAATTGAATTTAAATAAAAATATTTGTATGTAAAAAAACTTGGCGCTGCTAGACCTTAAAATAAAAACGAGAAATTTCGATTTAATGAAGAAAATAATGAAAAAATTTAAGGAACAATGCGACAGCAGTAAAAACAATAATAATCAGCGTGTATATATTGTATCGAGCATGTAGAAACCAATTATAATGAGCGCTCACTGAGCGGTTTTCTCTGCTGAACGCAGCCAATGGTACCTTTATCTCTTTGTCATTGAAATTTAGGCTGCGGTCCACTTGACGTTACGAATGCTTCGAAGCATTCGATTGACCAATCAAAAGATAGAATTTTACAAATTCACCAATCAAAAAATGCTTCGAAGCATTCGTAGCGCCAAGTGGACCGCAGCCTTAATAATACTGGAACGCACGCAGGCGCTAGTGTTGTGAAATGATAAAAAGGGTCTTAAGTGGTATCTCTGTTTCTTTCTAGCAAAAAGATATGATCCCTCTATGATCCCGTGTGATCCCCACTATCGTCTACCACGAATGCGTAGTATAGTTTAAAGAAGGATAAAGATACCACTTTACACGCTCTCTCTCGGATCATGTTTAGCATAGGGTCGCGCACGTTCCAGTATTATAATTTAATGCCCCTTATTTCTATTCGTCCTCCTCTTGTGCTCTGCATTAGTTGCTTACTCCATGTCTAAACATACTCGCATGAGCCTCCGATTGGTCGATTTCTCATCCTATACTCACTCGAGTCATCGCTTTTATGGCTCTGGCAGACAGGACGCGGCAAAGCGGCAAAGCAGCAACGCGGCAACGCGGTGGCCAATCATCGTCTTGTTTTCTAATGGCTCCATATTGGAACCATTAGAAAGCAAGATGGTGATTGGCCACCGCGTTGCCGCGTCGCCGCTTTGCCGCTTTGCTGCGTCCTGTCTGCCAGAGCCATTATTAGGATGAAATCAGATGATATGGAAAAGAGCTGCGGAACGGAGAGTACGTCATTGAGACAGCCAATCACGACTATTCCGTATATTCTGCATCAGTTCTGTACGGAACTGAAACGGCTGCGAAACTGCTGCAGAGTGAAGAGTGCGTTATTATGCCAGTTCTACAATAGAATCGTAAGTTGTAAGTCGCAAGAAATTGACCAATCACAGTCAAATGTGAAAAGAATAGTCGATTATGATTGATTAATTTCTTGCAGCCTACGACTTACGACTTTATTGTAGAACCGGCCTTAGGGCCATCACACACACTTTCCGTAAGACGTAACAGTAAGATTTCGACCAATTGTGTTGCTTGATTTAGTTACGAACGACTAAATCGTATAACGCGATTGGTCGAAACCTTACTGTTACGTCTTACGGAAAGTGTGTGTGATGGCCCTTAAGCCGGTTCTACAATAGAGTCGTAAGTCGTAAGCCGCAAGAAATTAACCAATCATAATCGACTATTCTTTTCACATTTGACTGTGATTGGTCAATTTCTTGCGGTTTGCGACTTACGACTCTATTGTAGAACCGGCCTTAGCCCCGATCTACAATAGGTGTAGTAAGCCTTAAGCCATAAGAAATTGAGCAATCATAGTTCATTATTCTTTTCAACTTCTATCATGATTGGTTAATTTCTTAAGGCTTAAGGCTTACTACACCTATTGTAGACCGGGACTTATGTGTGGTCTACAATGAGCAGTAGCAGTATGGATGAGGCTGTAAGAGTAAGAAATTGACCAATCAGTCGAATGTAAGAAGAATAGTTGATTGTGATTGGTCAATTTCTTACTCTTACAGCCTCATCTATACTGTTACTGCTCATTGTAGACCACGCATACGAGTCGTTAATTCAAATACTTATATACATTTTTTTTTKTTGTTAAATAATTAATGATAGCGTATTCAAACAGTTCGGTTATGGCAGAAGAAATCTCACTGAAGACTCCAAAATGTTCAGTTGGTGCTTCGATGCAACGACATGACAAAATGGAGCAACCAATGATAGCTATTCCGTATGTGCTTGTATTCCGCAAGTTTTGTCCCCTTAGTTCACATGATACGGAATAAAGAAACCAATGACGCATCTGCGAAAAATAAAATATAATTGTAGCGTTTTTAAAATAACATATAATGTTATACATTATGAAAAAATTTATCTGCGTATAGTAATTTAATGATAAATAATTATTTTAAAATTAAAGAATACATAATCTTTAAAAATTGTTTTTTTCATTTCAAAATCTTTATTTATCATTAAATTATTGTACGCCGATAAACTTTTTCATAATTTATAACATTATATATTATTTTAAAAACGCTACAATTATATTTTATTTTTCGCAGATGCGTCATCGGATTCCTTATTCCGTATCATGTGATCTGAGGGGACAAAACTTGTGGAATACAATCGTACGGAATCGCTGCGATTGGCTGTCTCAATGACGCACTCTCCGTTCCGCAGCTCTTTTTGTATCATCTGATTTCACCCTTATATCATCGACTCCCTCGCCTATTTGATTCCTGTGAACATCGACATAGAGACTGGGGGTCGATTCTGTACACTGAAATATAATAATACTGGAACGAGCGCGACCCTATGAATAAGTGTGATCCGAGAGAGAGCGTCCAAGGTGGTATCTTTAGCCTTCTCTAAGCTATACTACGCATGTGTGGTAAACGATAGTGGGGATCGTACAGTCTCGTTTTATAAAAAACGGTTACGTGTATCCAATAAACGTTATAAAGAAACTTTTGGTCAGATTGTACTAAAAAGAGACAAAGATACCACTTAAGACCCTCTTTGTCATTTCACGACACTAGCGCCCGCGCTCGTTCCAGTATTATTATATTTCAGTGATTCTGTATCATATGTACAAATTGGTGAAAATTACAAAGATGAGTGAATATACTAGAATATATATAATTTCATTGGTCAACACCTAGTGAATTTGCTCACTTTTGTAATTTTCACTAATTTGTATGATACAGAATTGATCTCCTGGACCGCTGATTGAGATGGTGGGGGTAGGCCTCCACCAAAGCCTGATTGGCTTTGATAGAGAAGGAAGTTATTACTATTATCTGCCTCTCACTCCACGTGTGTTTACCCCCAGGTAGCGGTCCAGGTCTCCATGTCGATGCTGTGAACGTTGCGTGGGATCACGTGCCACAAAGAAGAAGAAGAAAGGCTTCGACTATCGGCATACAGAACTGGACCGCTGATCGTACTGGTGGGAGTAGAGACACACGTGGAGTGAGAGGCAGATAATATATGGGTAAATTCGTTTATGCAGTCACTGCTGCAGAGGGTATCATTTTATCTTCATTGTTCATTGGACGTAAACAAAGATAAAGGGTGAATTCGTTTATGCAGTCACTGCTGCAGAGGGTATCATTTTATCTTCATTGTTCATTGGACGTAAACAAAGATAAAATGACACCTTCTGCAGCAGTGACTGCATAAACGAATTCACCCTATAGTTGCTCTGCAGAGCTACAATAACCAATCAGGTTTTAGTAGAGAAGGAACGTTCATACTATTATCTGCCTCTCACTCCACGCGTGTCTCTACCCCCACCACTGCGATCAACGGTCCAGTTCTGTATGTCGATGGCTTCGACCAATGTCGTTCGGTTGATGAATGGAACGGGAGAAGAGATGGATGCCTTGACTTTGGGCTCGCACAGGTAAGATAGCTGATCGACGCGAATTCCCGCATATATATTTTGACGAACGAAATGTCGCGATTCGGCGAATCACTCTTTCTTTTCCAGACTGGTCCACCTTGATTTGAAGGGCGCACCACCGCGAACCTGTTACTTCGAAAAGGTATAAGCCGCACGTAAGCACTCGAGGCTAATTTTTTCATTTCTCGTCAATGCATTCGGGAACTCTTACCGCTTGTTCTCCTGGGATTCGATTCTCTAATTTAATCGTAATTATGTGTATGTACGTAATGTAGGTATATACACAGTATTTGTGTATATTTTCAAATGTAAGCGCTTGTAACTCTAAGTTTGTGCATACGTTTCTCTTACAAGTGAGTCAGAGAATCGAATTTCTGTTTAAAATTCACGGACATAGACGTATTCTTTTCTCATCTGAGTGTCTAGTAACTTGATTTTTCTTGCTTGTTATGAATCACTCTTTGAACATTATCATCATTCACCTGTTTATGTCCGACGATACAGACAGAAAAACTACACAAGTGAATGCTATGCTTGGACACTTGTATCTTGATAGTTTACTTAGCTGAATCCAGTTGAAAATATATTTTGGCTAAGTGCCACTATTAATTTTGTCAGCAGAATGTTAGCAGAAATATGTTGACTGAATATGATGATAAATTTACTACAGGAATTCAGCAAATTCTATAATTTCGTAACCATTTAAATAATACGTTCTATTTAGATGATTACAAAATAATAGATTCTATTTGATTTTTGTAGATAATCTGTCGGATTGTCTGCTGACGGAACTTGAGCTTAAACACAAATGTAGTTGAGGCCAATTAGTTTGAATATGTTGGCAAAGCATTAACACACTGCTAACATTTGGCTTGCTGAATTATATATTCATTCAACATGCATAAAAAGGCACAAAGATATGTTAGAATTTGGAAAAATCCCATGCCTATCTTGCAACATGCTTTTCTTTTACATAATATGTTACTTATACTTACTTGTAATACATATAAAATACATATATGGGTAATCAACAACAATTGATGAACAATAAAATAATTAGTAATCAATTTGTACACATATGGCGTAATCCGTAGAACTTTTAGAATTTAAGTTATCGCAAGTTCAGACACTGACTTTAAGTCTAAAATCGACTTTTAAGGTCCTTATGGATAGTGATAACTCTGAAAAAACATGTACCAATACTCGCTAGTACGCTTTCCAAAGAGAAGTTCATGTAAAAAAGCCGATAATAGAGTAAACTAAGGAATTCTTAGAGGATACTTTTGCGAATTTTGATACTTAAACTGATTTTTAAAAAATAACTTTTGGCCAAAATCTTCGCATATTTTTTTGAGTAATCTAGGACAATTATACATCCTAAAAACATTGTTATGCAAGGTGTGCACGTTATCTGATTAAATTTAAAATTCAATATTGATGAGTAACTCAATTTTCGTGAAATCAAAAATCTGCGTGATTTCCTTATTTAAAAAAAATAATTTTCTTTTTTTTATGTTTAAATATTTGACATTTGTTAGTCTTGAATAGACGAATCAAATACTTTTAAAGCGATATCTGTGCTAAAGATGAGAAGTTATGAATTTTTAAAAACAAGTTGTTTCGATGGCTCATTAGTTACTAAATTGTCATTTTGTGTTGGCACACATAAAAAATGATTAATTAGCATATTATAAGATAGGCCCATTTTTCTTCACAAATCACTTTATGAAATAAGAATRGGTGTTATATTGAATTTTACCTCAGATGCGAGAAAAATTAGTATGAAATATATCCAAATCTCCAAATTAAAAAAAAAAATGTCTTGATCTGGTGTTCAGACTATCATTTCCTATTGTATTTTGAACCGCTGAATCTGAATTCGTGGTAAGAATTGCGCCAGTATTTCTTAGTTTTCTAAAAAAGCTGAATAAGGGTTTATCAGCATTTCTGAATAATTTTCAGCTTTTTCAAAAAACTGAGATGTGCTGGCGCAATTCTTACCACGAATTCAGATTCAGCGGGTCAAAATACAATAGGAAATTATGGTTTAAACCCTAGATCAAGACACTTTTTTTTTCGTGTGGCAGAGTATAAATCATTGTCTTCATTAAAAAATATAACTTTTTATTAAAATCATGAGCCGTATTTTTTTATTGATATTTAATGTACCTACAAAAAAAAACACCAATTTTGTAATTGTGCTTTCAGATTTTTTTTTTTTCCAATAGCTAAATGTTAAAAATTCTACGGATTATGCCATATATGGGTAATCAACAATATCACATATAATACAATGTCACACATATGTGATGCTGAGCTCTCGAAACGAATCGCTGTGTCACACACATGTGACACGTGGTAGCGAACATGTTAATATACAGAATTATAATTTAGAAATTGATGATACGATACTTATGAAATAAATCACATTTCTTTTTTTTTTAAATTCAAGTAGAATGTAATACTACTTTCATGGTTGGTAAAATACCTAATTTCAAGCAAAACAGTTCAAATCATAATGACTTATATCTTGGTTTTTGTCTGCGCTTATTTTTTTATTCTTATGACCCAATAGAAAATTTACAGCTCTTTCCATTGTTGCGAACATGGGGAGCTACTGGATTGTTACTGGAATGGGAAGACACATTTCCTTACAACCGGGAACTGTCTCCAATAGGAAGCAATGGTCCGAGCAGTTTAGCAAGTGGATATACAGTCCAGGAGGCTAGACACATCTTGCAGATTGCAGGTGATTGTGGCTTGGCAGTTGTCCCATTGGTACAAACTTTTGGTCACATGGAGGTAATTAAATTATTAATTTTTAAATTGGGTTATTTTGCATGAAGCTTATACTTGTTATATGTACTCTTACATTCTTATTTTTGAAGTTATAATTCAAGAGAAATACTTATTAATTATTTTTAAATTTTAACTTATTTGACTCTGCATGTTTCTTATGGAAAAATAACTTTAGTCAAATTGCTTTTGAGATGTTATCAGGGCTGGAATGACTTAAATCACTTGACTAAAATCAGTGATTTAAATCGCGATTTAAATCAAATGATTTTTTTACCAAAAAAAATCATTTGATTTAAATTCTGAATTTGATTAAAATTTTAATTGTTAATTTTCATTATAATTTAATAATGCCCAATACTGGCTGTGCTGTGCAGTAATTTTACAAAAGAAAAAAGGATATATGAACGTATATGGACATATTTTGTATATAATTATATATTGGTGTCTCTAAGATTACTACGTGCTGCGACTTCTTTGTTTCTTTTTTCGGTTCTTGTTTTTTTTTAAACTTAGAAATGCGTTAGGAAACGAAAAAACAATTAAGTTAGTTTTTATAATTAAGTGTATGCGTTCATCTTCGTGAATAGAAAAATTTGTATACATAAGTATTCAAATATATTCATTAAAAAAGTTTTATTTTATTCATAAGAATTATTGATAAAAATTAATTTAAAATTAACGATTTTCACTTGATTATTTTGAATTATTTCCTATAGTGTTTGAAATCACTGATTATTTACAATAAATTAAAGTTTAGTAAGCTAGTAAAAAAAACACGTTTATTATTTTATAATAAAATTTTGTAATATAATTTAATTATTTTCTTACTACTAAAAATAATTAACTTGAACAAGAAATCTAATTTAAATAAAAAAAGTCTGATTTAAATTTAAAAAATCCGATTTAAATAAAAAGAATCCGATTTTTTGGATTTTTTTTTTTAAATCATGATTTTCCAGCCCTGGTTATAATTTTTATGATTTTGGACAATTGTCTCCATCAACATAAATCAGATAAAGGGCCAATTTCACCAACGTCGGTTAAGCTAACCGACGGTTAAAGTGTCAATCGTGATTGGTTCATTCTGGTCAAAGACAAATGCGATTGGATANTCGGTTAAGCTAACCGACGGTTAAAGTGTCAATCGTGATTGGTTCATTCTGGTCAAAGACAAATGCGATTGGATAATTCCATTGGAATTAACCGTCGGTTAGTCTAACCGACGGTTAAAGTATCAACCGTGATTGGTTCATTCTGGTCAAAGACAAATGCGATTGGATAATTCCATTGGAATTAACCGTCGATTAGTCTAACCGACGTTGCTGAAATTGGCTCAAAGAGATATAGAGTTCTGAGGTCATAGAATCTGATCGTCTGCCATATCTTTTTAAGATAACTTGATACTTCTTTTATGTGTAATGGCTCCAGCAGACCAGTACGATGCACGGCGCCACACGCGACGCATGATATCCAACGAACATACTGCTTCCAGAAAAGCTATATACGTTCATTGGATATTGCGCATCGCGTATCGCGTGTCGCGTCGTGCATAATGCTAGCTGCTGTTGTCATGATCTTAAAAAATTACCTTTTTAAAAAGAAAAGTAAAAAACGCGACAAGTTTACGCGTTGGAGGAAATATTGCTGTTCTAATCCAAATGGTAGTAGCTTTAATAATAATTACACAATTAAAAAATAAAAATTACACAATTAAAAAATAAAACTAAGTGGTACATATCTACTATGTCAACCCAATTCATCACAATATTGCGTTGCTTTACTGAACTTACAAATATCTAATAATGAACCCTAATAATATGTACGTATATCATTTGTATAAAAGATTTGAAATCAATAAATGACGCCAAATTTCATCCTATCATCTCGACAACTAAATACATAATTGCTATTAAAAAATAAAATCCAAATGGAACATAAAAATCCAAATGATAGTATCTTTGTATTTATGGGTCTTTTTATTCCAAATGTTTGTAGTTTTTAACAGTTCGAAATATATACATAAAATATATACATATGTACTTGGGTTTGGTACAATAGTTTTCTCTTTGAACTGTTAAAAACTACAAGCAATATGGCAAATTAGGTTGGAATGAAAAGACCCATAAATACAAAGATACTATCACTTGGATTTTATTTTTTAATAGCAATTATGTATTATGTCGAGATAAGATGAAACTTGGCCATTTATTGATTTCAACTCTTTTATACAAATGATATACATATTATTTGGACTAAGTAATATTATACAAATAGTAGATTAGATTTTATTTTTTTTTAAATTAAAGATAATATCACTTGGGTTTGATACAACAGTTTTTTCTTTGAACTGCGTGTGTTTTTATATTTAATATTTATGTGTTTATATAATTTAATAACTGTCGAGATAATGAGATGAAACTTGGCGCTTCTTTTTGATTTCATATCTTTTGTACAAATGATATACATATTATTTGGGTTGAGTAATAACCACAAGTTAGATAAATATTATTCGAATTGAGTTAAGTAACGCAATTTTATGAGATATTATTTTTTAAAAGAAATTAGAACTACTATCACTTGGGTTAGAATAAATTAACTGTCGAGATAATGGAATGAAACTTGGTAGAACTTTCGAGATAATGAAATTATAACTTGGCGCCATTTATTTGATATCAAGTCTTTTATACAAATAATATACGTACATATTATTAGGGTTCATTATTTCATATTTGTAAATTCAGTAAAGCAACGCAATATTGTGATGACACTTGAGTTGAAATAGTAGAAATGTACCACTAATTTTTATTTTTTAACCCTTAGCTGCCACTGGGATCAAATTGACTCCAGCCGAACCAAGTCCAATTTGAACATTTTTACCAGAAGAAATTTTTACAATTTTTTTTTTAATACTAAATATTATCTTAAACCAGAAGAAAGTATGTGGATGCCTATAGAGCCTCTGCTGGTGTACGAGCGTGGAAGTGAAAATAATTGCGGTGTCATTACAGTAAAGGACAAATCACGAATAGTCACTATTCGTGATTTGTCCTTTACTGTAATGACACCGCAATTATTTTCACTCGATTGATTTTGTTATTTATTGGTTTCTTTCCTATTTTCGCACTTAGACGAACTAGACTTGCCAGCTAGAGGAGAAACCGATATTCACCTTCAATCTATTTATTGTCATTGAGGAGGGCTCAATTTTACAGCCGAAACGTTTGAAATATATCTTTTTACTACACATAAGGAGGACTTTTTCATCTTTCCCTTCCACGCTCGTACAGCAGAGGCTCTATAGGCATCCACATACTTTCTTCTGGTTTGATTTATTCTAAGAGCCACGTTTTTCTTATCTTTTGGATATTATTTTTATAGTTTAATAAATATTATCTTCATAATATCTTCATAAATAAACCCATACTGTCTTCTAAATCAACTCATAACAATTATCAGAAAATTTTTTTTAAGTTGAAAAAGCTAATAGCCGCTTCGCAATACAATTTTTTAACGGTGGGAAACGCCCCAGTGTGGCAGCTATGTTATTCTGGTGTGACAGCTAAAGGTTAATTGTGTTATTATTATTAAAGCCACTACCATTTGGACTAGAACAGCAGTATTTCCTCCAACCAACGCGTAAACTTGTCGTTTTTTATTTTTTTTAAAAAAGGTAATTTTTTAAGAAGGTTTTGTAAAGATATCATGCATTTTATAGTGTTCAGATGTTATATATGTATTTGAGTTTGGTACAATAGTTTTCTCTTCAAACTGCAAGTAGAATTTAATTGTCGAGATAATATGGGATGAAACTTTTATAAATACTCGGATATTGTAAACATAATTTAAAAGTAAATTTAAAGAATAATCACGATCGTTATATTGAATACATCAAATAATTAAGAGATGGTGCTCAATTATACATATTTAAATATGTATTAAACATAATTTTCATCATTTAAACGGTGCGCCATTACTTTCGGACATATAACGCAATCATAAATCGAAATAATAATTCAATAATCTCTTAATAAATTAATTACTTCTTAAATCGATGTTAACAATGCTAACATCTTAAAAAATTGTAAATAACTTATTGCGAGAAATATTACTTCAGCCAAGGTTTTCAATCTGGGACCTGACTTTTCGTGGCAGATGTCTTTACCAATTCGATCACCGAGCGCGCAGTTTAAATAACTGAAATGATGTTTAATACATATTTAAATATAATTAGGCACCAAGATCTAATCGTGACCGAATTTGGCCTGTCTCTTAATTGTTTGATAAACTTAAAGAGTTCGAATTTTGTATTGCAATAACCTCCGCTTATAGAGGACGTAGAGAAAAGATAGAAACACTTGTATTATGGTATACAATTCGAACCCAATATTCCGCCTATTCAGAACTTGATCGATTCAGCTGTCATTGAGATTTAATAATTACAGGTGATCGCAACTCGCGGGCTCGCGTGTAGATACACGTTCTGGTTTCGCGGCACTATAAATACATATAATATAAATAGTAAATGGAACATATTAGAAGTAAAGAAGTAATCTCGTCCTATCTATAACTGTTAATTAACAAGTTCAATAGAAGCAACTGGTCTATATCAGCTTGGTTTATTGTCCGACTATAAAATATTGAGTTATTATAAACAACTAGAGTAAAGTAATCATCTTGCTCGGTTCATAACTGTTCATTAACAAATTTAAGAGAAGCAGCTTCTCGATATCGTCGATTGTTAAATATTGAGTTATAAGCGATTGAAGTAAAATAGCTGTCTTGCCTGGCTTATAACTGTTAATTCAACTAAAACAGCTAGTCGATAACTTTATTTATTGTTAAATATCGAACTACAAACAATTAGGGTGTATTAGAAGTAAAGTGACCGTTTTGCTTTATAACTGTTAATTAACAAATTCAGTAGAAACAGCTAGTTCATATGATTCGATTGTTAAACATTGTGTTATAAATAAATCGTATAAAGTTATTATCTTACACGGTTCATAACTGTTAATTAACAAATTCAATAGAAGCAGTTAGTCGACATCGTCGTCCAATTATTAAATATTGAGTTATAAGTAATTGGAATAAAGTGACTGTCTTGCTTAGTTCATAACTGTTAATTAACAAATTCGGCTAAAGTAACAAGTCGATATCATTATTCGAGTGTTAAATATCGAGTTATAAACAATTAAAGTGTGTTAGAAATAAACCGTCTTGCCTGGTTCATAACTGTTAACAAATTCAGCTAAGACAGCTAGTTAATAGAAGTTCTCATGAAATTTATTTGTAACATTATATAATAAAATATTTTTATTTTTCTACTGAGATCTGCAACTAAAGTTACGTTGTATAAAATAAAATTTAAGTATAATAATTTGTTCCACATGCATTTTATTCTTTTATACATATAATTAAAATATAAAATATAAAATATAAAATTAATTAAAATATAAAATATAAAATATAAAATTAATGATATTGTAAAATTGTCATACAATGGCTGCGTTCGGGCAGACGCTATTAGCACTGAAAATCTATAGTACGTGTTACGAGCCCATCACTTTCGCGACACGCGACAAGTATATACGATACATTCGCTCTCTTCCTCTCTCTTTCGCTCTTTTTCGCGCTCTTTCGCTCTCTCTCTCGCTCATTTTCTCACCGCCGTTGAGCAAAAAGTGCGTTTTGTCACTCATTACGATTTTTTGCCAAAAATTTTTTTGGTGTATATATTGCTGCATAATTGTACACGTCTTCATTTTATAAACAATCAAACACGAGAAATGTCAACAAATACGAAAATGACGCCATTTTCCAATCGTTATATATCGAGCTTATCTTGCATATAAGATGGTGCCCTACTTGAGTTTTATTTGATAAACATTAAACGTATTCTTTCAAATAATTCATAACATCTTGGAAAATTCTGGCCATGATTCTTATTTAATTTATTCCATATTTTTTCTAAAAATATTCTCTTGTTCTACTCTTGCTTGCACGATATTTGAAATATTGACTTTTTCAATCATTCTATGAACAAGCTCTACAGTAACTCGTTCCATTAATATTAGATTTCGATAGATTTTTATTCGATAGATTAAATTTATCATTGTACTAGCTGTAAGATAGATCTATGAGACCTACGTCTCGTATGTTCAGAATGTGCTACAGAAATGATGTCATCAAGAAACTTGGACATTGTTTTAATGTCCATTTCGAGAGAGGATTTCAATTGCACGTCATTAATTGGCCAATTTAATAAAAATTTTCTGATTAGTTGATCTAAAGTCTAAGCACTAGTTACTGTGGTCAATCGCGCCATGTCCAAATGAACTTCTTCTATTTCAAGCCTTAATTAGACTTTGTTATCAATCGAGATTCATTAGCTTTATAATATGCTGGGATTCACCTTTTTGAAGAACAGATGAAATTTTACGATCAACTTTCAAAAAAGGACAGAGATTACAACGTCACGGTAATCTCTGTCCGCAACAATTATGTCTCTTCGTCGTAATCAAGCTGTAAGCTCCGTTGACTGTATCAAACTGTATCAAACACTTCTGAGAATTATTAATCCTGCTATTAGAAAAACATCCCATGTATATCAAGAATATCCATCAGGAACAATTACATGTTAGTTTAATTAGATTATACCCTCTGTGCATAGAGAACGATTGCCTTAAAGCTCTGAAGATTTTAGATGATCTTTCCATGTTCCAACTATATGATGCATCAACAATTAAAATGGCCTTTGATTCATTTGGTTCTGAATTGTATAATGCATTAAAAAAATGAAGTAACATGATTTCTAATATATTCTTATCGAGTAATAGATTTGAGACCAATATTGTTTGGTACGAATTGTAGCATTAAGGATTTTCTCACAAGACTCACAGCAAAATTAACAGTCTACCAGAATATTTGAAAATTACTCAAGAATTCAGAAAGATTGTGACGTATTTTTGTTAGAAATAATGTTTTTTCTGGAAATATATCTGAATCTCTGAATGTACCTGATACTCTGTATTATTGACAGCAACAGGAACGCAAGAAGTAAATATTTCTTTAAATTATATTTCGATATGGGATTATTGCAAAAAATTCTGTACTAAAAGCATTTATATTATCAAAAACAAGTTTGATTTTTATCATTTATTTGCTCACGAAATTTCTGAAATTGCTTATCTCAGTATCACTCAGCCTATTCACAAAAAGGTTGCAACACATTTTTAATAAATTTTAGAACGCACAAATATTTTGAAATTGCAAACCACTGTCTATAGGTGCGTCTAGTGAACTCCATTGAGTTAACTCTTTCACTACCGAATTTTTTTTCAACAGATTTTTTTTAAACTTTGCATACCTACGTTTTTTGGATCGCTGATTTCGAATCTGAAGTCAGATTTGAAAACTTCAATATGGCGGACCTAATGTGACCGCTATCGGATAAAAAATTAGTAAAAATGTGAATATACCCTGATAGCAAAGCCTGCGGAGACAGATTTTGAGCAGAGCCTACTAACAATTTTTGATTGCAGAAAGGCAACAAATTGTGTACAGAATTTGTATTATCAGATATTGTCAACAAATTGCTGTCAGAAATATGAAGAAGCCTGCTAGATATGCTATGCCAGCAGATTGGTGGCAGAAACCGAGCAAAGTCGTGTATAATCTGATGGCAGATTGAGAGCAGATTGAGAACAGAACCTGATTCGAATAGACTTTGCTCGGTTTCTGCCACCAATCTGCTGGCATAGTCTGTAAGCAGACTTTGTCGACAAATCCACAGCCAAATGCAGACACAGATAGCTATGGTTTTGTAGTCAAAATCTGATCGAGTTTGCTGCCAATTTGGCACCAAATTGCTAACATTTTGCTATCAGGGTATTTGTAGTAAATTCATTTTTTTGGATTATGTTAAAAATGTAAGATTAAATGATAAAGATTACTATCAAGAACTCAAAATGACAGATACAATACAGGCAATATTTCATATTGCTTCGTCAATAATTCATTTTTCTATGTGTGCATACTTCTAGCAACCTTGAAATGAATTTCATGAATTTCTACATGAATTTCTAGTACAGTAGATAAATACATACAAATACAATACTGTCAATAATAATTTTATTTTATAAAATTAACAATAGAAATGACGTAGAGTATATGGCTCTTAGAATAAATCAAAAATAAAATTGGTAAATGTTTATAGAGCTTCCACTGATGTCCATGCGTAGAAGTGAAGGATGAAATAAATGTCCTCCCTTAATGTAATAAAGACGTATATTTCCAAACATTTCGACTCTGATTTTGAGTCCTCCTCAGTGACAAAGAATGAATAAAGTTTAATTGGTCTCTCCTCTAGATTGGCAAGTCTAGTTCGCTTCATATGCTAATGATGAAATGTATATGCATGATGAATAATTGATAGAAGTTAAAATTAAAAATATGGCATCATTAGTATATGAAGTGGACTAAACTTGCCAATCTAAAGGAGAAACCAATTAAACTTTATTCATTCTTTGTCACTGAAAAGGACTCAAAATCGGAGTCAAAACGTTTGGAAATATACGTCTTTATCACATTAAGGGAGAACATTTATTTCATCCTTCACTTCTACATCAGCGGAGGCTCTATAGGCATTTACCAATTTTATTTTTGATTTATTTTATAAATTTATTTATAATAGTACTATTCTTAAATTATTGTTAGTAATCAAAATTAATAACATTGATTAAATTTATACATTAATTTAATCAATGTTAAAAGATTTTGTCAAATAATGCATATGTATTACAACAATAAATAAAAATATGCGTTAATTACATATCATATAAGATTGAATTATAATTTTATATGTTAAATAACATATAAAATAACATAATATATGATACTAATAACTGTGTAAATTATATACATAAAAATAGTTATTATAATTTTAGGAAACGTAAAAATAACGAAGAAAAGGAAGATGAAAACAAAGAAATAGTATAAAAATAGAGAAATTTTCTAATTAGCGCATTGTACCGGAAGTGATAGATAACAATCCGTTATTCTAAAGAATATTCTATGATTCTTTACATGCAATAGAGTGGTTAGTACTTGTACATAATTTTAGTATCAGATAAATTATTCATCTTGTAAACATCGAGCTATCAGAAATTTATACATATAGAATTATTATGAGATTTATTCTTGTATAATTATTTATTGACACGTATTGACAGTTGATTATTATTTATAAGATTGTATAAATGTTTTTCAATTAAAAAGGAAGCAAGTGCCTCTGAAGCAATTGTTATTTGGCTATAGGGAAAAAACGCCATTGATTTATAAGTGGTCATATATAATCACAACGGAACAGAAATTCTCATATTGTATAATAATAAGGACATATATCTATTTGATAGATTAATGTCATCATGTAGATTAAGCTCATAGATATCAGAGCTATAGAAATGCTAGTTTCACTATTTTCAAGGTATTTCTTTGTTCTCTCATCCTCATCCTCATCTTCCTTTTCTTTGTTCTATTTTTAAAATTGTTTCTTAAAATTGTAATAATAATAATAATTTTTTAATGCATATATAATTTATACATAATTATTGATGTCATATATAATGTTATTTATATAATGTTATTTAATATTATGTAACATATAATATTATATAATCATATGTAATTAATTAAAAAGGTCAGGGCAAGATCACTTTAAATTTTTTAAACAAAAAATAAGGGGTTTCATTTAAAAAATTTAAAATGATCTTGCTGACTTTGACATCACCCAAGGTCAAACCGATGGTACCATCTTATGTCCCCCTCGATGTCACATAACTTTTTTGTCTGAACATATTTTTAATTCGATGTATATTTTCAGAGCTAATAGCTTCTTGTAACCCTTTATATTCTCCATTCTGTATAATTATAATATATAACATTATAATTCAATGTTATATGTAATTATTAACATATTTTTTTACTTATTGTTGTTTTATGTATGCATTATTCAACAAAACTTTTTAATATTGATTAAATTAATGTATTAATTTAATCAGTGTTATTAAAATTTCGATTACTAACAATTTAAGAATATTATTATTATATAAATAAATTTATAAAACAATAACGATTATATAGAAGAAGTTAAGGGAACGAGCTCATAAAAAGATAAATAAAATTAATATATGCTTTATTACTATATTACAAATTCAAAACAAAACGTTTCGGCATTACTTTGCCCTCCTCAGTTGTTATAATAAATTATATCAAAAAATACATAAACATAAAAAAAGAAGAAGAAACTTATAAAAATAGCCAAAATAAAATGTATTGCAACCTTTTTGAACAAGTGTACAATCGATTGATGATTTTTAAATTTGTATTATAAAATTGTATTATAAAACATAATGTTCATTATTTAGATAACATACACAGCATTCAGTTGATGTAAGAATATAAATACAGGGTTGGGAAAGTTACTTTGTAAAAGTAACTAGTTACAGTTACAGTTTTTTCTTTCAAAAAGTAACTAGTTACCGTTACAAGTTACCAACTCTAAACAGTAACTCGTTACAGTTACAGTTACTCAAAAAGTAACGATTCGTTACTTTTCAGTTACTTTTCTATCATAACAGAACAATATAAAACAAAACAATAACATTGACTATTCGAACTATCAAAAACTGGTTTACGTTTACATGTCATACAATTTTATTTAAAAAATGAAAAATGTAATTGTATTACAAAGGAGTTGTATTACAAAATAGCTTTTCTTGAAATTACATATATGAATATACATATACATATGAATCGTATACACAAAATGTTAATAAAATTTTTTATTAATTTTTAAAAGTATTTGATATTCAATTGTATCATCATGAAGGTTCCCTCTCTGTGGTGTTACTACGGAACCACCAACACTGAACATTCGTTCGACGGATGCACTACTCGGAAGTGCCGTGTTATATCTAATAAAGAATTTTCTTATTCTATTATAATCATTTAACATATCAATATTGGAATTGTTAGATTTCAAAAAACGATACAATTCTTCTTGTAAGGATTCGACTTCCTTTGTTTGCGAATTAAAATCAAAAAAATCGTCCTGATCATTGTGTTCTTCTTTAATATTTGGAGAACTTTCAGTAGAACTAATTCCTAATAATTCTTCTAAATAATTTTTAGCAAGTTTTTTTTTTCTCCATTTATCCAGTTCAACTTAAATTTTGGATGCAAACAACTCGCGATGATTAACTCTTTTTTTTCAAATAATGTGGAGAATCTAAAATTAAATGTAATACATTAAGGAATTTTATGTTTTCAATATCAGACTCAATGAAGAAATATTGCTTCTTTATTTAAAAGTAACAGACACATATTAATTAAATTAAAAAATTACCTTTTATTTAAACCTTGTTGAATAGCTGTRATCAGTGATTGGCAATACGTAAATCCATTTTTATTAAATTTTTCCATTTTTTCTTGTAAAGTTTTCAAGACCGGTAACAAATATCCCATATACATCCCTGATTCAGYTTGTAATATATCTAAGGCTCGCGCCAAAGGTTTCATAATCTATTACAAGCAAAAAAATGAGAGAGATTCCCTTAAATTTATGTATTACTATCTAGACATACCTGACAATATTCGTCTATAAATTTAATTTCGTTTTCTGTTAGTCTTTGCAAATTGCAGTAATCCAGGCATTGATTAATTTTTTCGGAATCATTTTTTAAAAATGTTATTAGTTGCAATACTGAATCAAAGGTGGAGTTCCATCTATATTAAAATAAAAATTTAGAAAATAAGATAAAAAGATTTAGATG
Organism: Cephalotes varians; assembly: GCA_037157785.1. NCBI lineage: Eukaryota > Metazoa > Arthropoda > Insecta > Hymenoptera > Formicidae > Cephalotes > Cephalotes varians. The sequence continues at coordinate 22,271 of JANQDE010000210.1, forward strand.
ATTGTTTATTTCGAGAAAAAATATCTTTATATGCAGTGATGAATAAAAACGCAATGAAAACTGATAAAAAAAGCTTAACGTTTATTATTCCATTGACACAATTACAAAGATATGTTATAAAGACTTGTTACCAGTCCTAAAACCAAGTTAGTCTCTTATTTATTATCTTCCCCAATAAAAAATCTTACCTGGTAACAACGGGAGTTTTTAAGTAGACACCGCAAATTTCCTTTATTTTATCACCTACTTGTGTAGATTGGTTTTGTTTATTCCAAAGTTTTATTACTTTCGCAAATGTCATTCTATATATTTTTTTATATATGACATCACTGCCTAAAGCTTTCTCAGAATCTTTTATCGCGATAAGATTCAGTGTATGGCTTACACATCTATGATGTGGTGGAAGAATTAACGAACTTTCTACCTCTATATTTTCTCCATCTTCCATAATTAAAAGATCACTTAAATTGTGAAATTCTATAGTAACAGTTCTTTGCTACAAAACAATTCTTTGCTGAATCTAAGCCAGGAATCAATTAAACAAAAAATTACCAACTTCTTCCTCTTCGTAAAATATTGCAAGTTAGGAAGGGAAGAGCACGTAAACTTGAATGCAATGATCGGAAATGTGTATTTTGTGTGACTGTGTAATGTAGCTGTAGGATCTGCAGTGCTGAGCTCGAGTTCGTAGGTGCGCTAAAAGATAGTGCAGATCAATCCTCCTTGCGGGCGAATCACCAATTCACTGACAATGAGATACTTTCTCTGGTAAACGCAGCCTATAATACACAATGGCCATGTTCAAGCCGGACGAAGCAGCTAGCCTGCTTGCCGAGGGATTTAATGTAATTGGTTGGATCTATAAGTAAGAACCAATCATGTTCATTCGCTCGGCTAACTGCTTTGCCCACTTGAACGTGCCCAATAAGTGCTGGTAGCGCGCTCTTCGAACACAACCTATAAAACTGTGTTCGAAAATTTAACCCGGTGCATCCTTGTATCATTTTATTCTTATTGATCACACCGAATGTTAAACAAAGATAACGTAAAACATAAAGGGTACAGTTTCCGAACGCAACGTATAATTGACAAATAAATTTGAAACATATAAAGTAACTATAAAAGTAACTCTTAAATTAGTTACCAGTTACTAAAAAAATGTAACTAAGTTAAGTTACAGTTATAAGTAGAAAAAAAGTAATGAAGTTAAGTTACAGTTACCAAAAAAAGTAACTCTAACTGTAACTTCGTTACAAGTAACGAGTTACTTCCCAACCCTGTATAAATATATGTATCAATTAAAACGCTACAGCTCAAAGATAAATAATTGTGCAGATGCACTGTCATATAAGAGTTATTCCTAGTTTTCTTCAGAACAGTCTTGAGTCTTAAACAATTGGGATCACGTTCTATCTTCTATTTCTCTATTTAAAATGTTAACGTAGTTGATGCAAATACAAAAATTAATGTTTATTTCAGCTGGAGATTATTTATCTTCTCGATGAGATCTTCTCGATAAATTATACATAATTGAATTTTTTGTTGTCAAACATATTGATCCGTTTACTCGCATGACATAAGTTTATTTGCGTATATAATAATGAATCCTATTACGATTGTTCATTCTGTTTATAATTATATATTAGATATATTTAACTGTTTTGAGAACAAAGTATAATTTGCGCAAAATCTGTATACGCTTTATCAGTTACTATTAATTCTCAGACTGCAGTAATTGTTTATATTCGAAATGAGTTGTGATTTATTTATGAGAAAATACTCTTTCTGTTGATAACAACTTAAAATTTTCCTGAGGAGGGCATAGGTGGAACTCAGTTACCATGCGGTGGCAGCGCGTATAGCCATTTCAATATGTATACATGTCCCTAAACACATAAATATATATAAATAACATACATATGTGACTCTTGCGATTGTGCGTGCGTTTGTACACGTTTATGTTTATAAGTTTATGTATAAATATTTGTTTAGATTAGTAGTAGGGTAGTTTTATAAGTGTGTTATAAAATACCCTGTTTATAAAACACACACACACACACACACACACGCACACACACGAGAATACATGCATGTGTATATTTATTACACATAAAAGAAGCATCAAATTCTTAAGAGACATAAGGACACTGAGATTCTATGACTTCAGGGCTTTATATTTCTTTATTTGTTGATTTTATGTGAATATAAAGACATTTATTCAGAATTGTAAAAATTACATATTTTAAAATGGAGCGATTGGAGTATTTAGTATGGATGTGCAAAGTCTTTTATCGTGATTTTAAATTCCAGTTTCTTTTGAAACATGACGAATGGAGATTGCTGCGCGAAGTGGAGTCTTTTCCAAGTTCCATTTGCCCATCAAATCCGAGAACTCTTCCAGTGGTGAAGTCATTGATACGTCAGATTGTTAGCTTTCATCCTGACATACAGTATTTGCATATAGGCTCTGACGAAGTATGGCATTTAGGTCTTTGTTCAGTCTGCACCAAACGAGCTGCAGCTAGCAAATATGGCAAATCATCATTGTACCTGGAACATATTCTGGCGATAGCCCAATATATTCAAGAAACTTACCCATACCTAAAAATTATTATCTGGGATGACATGTTGAGATCGATAGATTTACAGGTTTTGAATGGTATTTCAGCTTGTTTACATCATTTAATGCATTTGCAGATACTCTTCATACGACCAATCTTCTTTTTTCTTTTTATAGAACATTATATCGGCAAATATGTAGAACCTATGGTGTGGCATTATAATCCTAGAGACAATTTTGCACTACCTGAAGGTATCTTTTTCTTCTTTTGATATTATATATCTGTAAAAGTCCAGAAACGCTAAAAATCTAGAAAACGATTAATTATAGAAAAATATGTAAGAAGTAAAGTTAGAGCTAAAAAAATGTACGTAATGGCGGTAAGATTTGAGGTCCAAGGTTATAGTGAATTTTTTAAATAGAATCCCATTGTTTATTACATATTCTTATACCTTATTTCAAGAGCTTTCCAAAACATTATAATAAAGTATTCTTTTATTAAGTATATTCAGTTATAATATTTGAAAATTATATTACTGTTCCGCCGACATTTATTAATTAGCACTATCCAAGGCTTTTTTTTGCTAAAACTCTTTAACAAGAAGAGATTAACTGCGACAAAATTGTAGGCAATAATATATATGAGATATAAGAAACTTTGCACGAACTACGTGAGACACTTGAAATCTTAGATTAGTTTTTTCAAAGGAGAATATTTCAATAAAGAAATTATGTGAAGCACAACTTCACATAATAATAATGCGTAAAGGTTTTAGTTTATGTTACAGTTCTTTATAACACAAATTCATAAACATACGACGTGTGCACACCAATTATTCATTCATTCCTGCATGTGCACGCACACATCCACACACACACCCATCCACCAACCAGAAAAAAAGGATGTAAATCCGACTGCATGGATAATGCTCTTGGGTAATGCTAATGCCGGCAATACTATAATTCTCAATCTTCATAACCGATCTTCATAACTCAAGATGTACTTGATGAAAAAAATATTTTATTATAATATTTTAGAAAGCTCTTGAAATAAGGTAATAAAAAATTGTAGTAATCATAGCATAAAGATTTACGCGGCTGCTTTCTGTATCAAAAATCAGGGTTCAAATCCCCCAGAATATATTCGCCACTTCTTCTAATAAGTTCGGAACTGGCATTAAATTATAGATCCCATGTGTGTATATATATATATATATATATATATATATATCTGCAGATATATGTAGAGGAGGTCATTACTGACAAGAGACTACGGACTGAGAAGAACGGAAAAGTACTTTATAAATATAATATAAAGTATATTATATAATACTTATATAATAATATAAAATATATTATCGTGTTTTGAAAAGCTCTCAAAATAAGTTATAAGAATATACAATAAAAAAGGAGGAGTTCCAAAATGAGGGAGTTAAAAAATTCAATTTGACCTTCATATGAGCTTACAAACTTCACCCAAAGTCAAACTCTTAACATTATTAGGTACATTTTTTTAGCCTTACAACTTTGCTTTTTGTATATTTTTCGCTATAGTTAATTGTTTTCGAGATATTTTAGTGTTTCTGGACTTTTAGAGAATCTTATACTAAAAAATTTTTAGAAATTTCTTTAGAAATATTTGCTAGATTATAAACGTTATCTCAAATTATTAGGATTGTGGGATAAGTACAGCGCGGTTTTTCCCAACATCTGGGCAGCGACCGCATTTAAAGGAGCTACTGGCTCTGTGCAACATATACCTATAATCCGACATCACATAAGTAATCATGAAAAATGGTTGGAAGAACTGGGAATTCATGTGAATAAAGTGCACGAATTTCGTGGTACAGCATTCACTGGCTGGTCAAGGTAAGATCAGGAAAATTTCTACAAACTGCCTCGAAATAAATTAATCCCTGATTACATTGATCAATTATAACTTTAGATATGATCATTATGCCACAATGTGTGAATTGTTGCCCACGGCAATACCGTCATTAGCTCTATGTTTGAAAGTTTGGCTCTATGGTTATTCGGAACAAACGCACACGCAGGTTGCAAAGAGCTTGGGATATATTGATTACCCATTGCATATAACTCCACAGCTCAGGCCAGTCTCAATTCCTAACAATTTGCTCTTTCCGGGATGGCAAATAGCTGTTGGCATGGAGTGGTTTCTTAACTTTAAGACAAAATTTCACAATATCATCACCAGCGATCAGTAAGTATAGAAATGGTCTAATACATCTGAAAATTTTATAAAAAATTTTTATAAAAAAAGTAACTCGTTATATCTTAATGATTTATTTTGAAAAATATTGAAGAAAGAATATTATTTGTAAGAGATGATTATCTTTAAATATATAAATGAAAATTTTTTCTAAATATTAGAAATCAAAAAAAGCTGAAAGATTAAATTAATTGAGTGTCGATTACATAAAGTAATTGTTTCTGAACAGGATTATGACGTGGATGAATCCATGGCAAGTGGCAAATAATTACACAAATCCTATGCAACTGGAGAACTTGGTACCTGCTTTTACGGAGTAAGTATTTTTATAATAATTGTATGAAAATATACTATATTTTGGGACTTCCGATACATAGTATATAATTCCAGATTATTATTGGAATTATCTTCTTTGGAAGGTTATCTACGAGTTCAAATGGAAGCAATTTTCTTTTCATCAATGATTGAAGAATGGATAGGCACTAATATTCAGCCGATGAAAACAAAATTAGTAGAGCTGAAACAGATTACAGAAAATCAATTAAAAATAAATAGTCGTGTGTAATGGTTTTTTTGCTTGAAAAATCGATGATCAATTATGAATTTAATATAATAATACAATTTTAAAAAACAATCATCATTATTGATGATTAGATAATCAACTATTTCTTGAATGTAAAATGAAATTATTTTTGTATGTAATAAGTCGCTATGTAGTTCTGATGTCTATTACTTTAACGTTAATTTATTTTTAAAAAGAGAAACATTGAAAAATAAAAACATATACATATACATATAATTTTCTAAAGAAGAGAATTACTTTAATATAATTGAATTATTTTGATACAAAAAGTAAAAAATTTTTATCGATGTATGAGATGCTCTGTGATAACTTGGTTATGAAAGAGTAACTATAGTTAAATTATAACAAATATTTAATAAAAAAACAACCAATATTTAACATTTTATTTTTATTTTAAACGCAAATATCAAGTTTCAATGAACAAGTGTCATTTCTAGTGTAGATTAGTAAGATTGTGAGACAATAGACTTGAAATAAGAAAGAATACATGTGACGAAGAAAAATACGTGTACTATGAAAGATAATATATCCCAGATAGCAAAATGCTAGCAGATTGACAAAATCAATCAGATTCTCACTGCAAAATTGTAGCCATCTTATCTGCATTTGACTCAGGATTTGTCAAAGTCTGCTGACATGCTATGCCAGCAGGTTGATGATAGAAACCGAGCAGAGTCTATTGACATAACTTGAGAGCAAATTGGCAGAGCAAAAAGCGAGCAGTCTGTTATTTTGTACGTATTTAAATTGTGACGTCATTGTTACTGAAAAATCTTTGAAATTGTTTTTATTCTTTTATATTTTTATTTCAAGGGTAATTTTAAACATGATAATAAGTAAAAAATAAATATATAAAAATAATATAAAATTTTATTAATAGAAATTAATATATTTTACATTTAGATTCTGAAAATGTCTAAAGGTACAAAAGTATCACAGTTCTTGTTTTCTGTACCAATATCAGCAATCATTCTCTATAACTATTAAATTCATTAACTTCTTTGGTCCAAAAATATATTTTGCACTAATAAGTGCCCGCATAAATAATGCACAAATAATTATGATGTGTCTTCTTCTTCTTCTTATTGGTGATGGCTCGTGTTCTCTTTTTCTTCTTCATAATTGATGGCTCTTTTTCTTCTCCAAAATGGCGCTGTCTCCTTCTCAGAGTCCATTCAGCCATAAAACATGTGAAATACTTTCAACCTTCCACAAGGGAGACGTACGGAGGCGCCGTGAGGTCCCAAAAGAGGAAATTTAATCGAAACTGAGAGCTTAATCAATAGCCGCGAACATTCGCGGACAGATAACTGATGCGTGCGTTATAATGTTAAACAAATCCTTCCCGGATGCTCGCGTGAACAGGCGCCGCACGAGGAGGGAGGAATGGATAAGAAGAGGGGAAAAGCAGAAAAATCAAATGAGAATATCATTAGCTTTAAGGTGTACCATCAACAAGCATATGCGTTTGGGGCAAGGATTATTAAGTATAGGAAGTATATCTATAGAATGATTAGGGAAGGATTTAATGAGATGAGTTCTCAGGTGAAAGGATTTAGGAATAGTGATGGAACAGAAGAAAATTATATGGTTAATATCTTGCTTCGAGTCGCCACATGGGCAAGCCGTGGCAATCACAATGTATTTTCGAAACAAGCTATCATCTGTGTAAAAAGATACCGCATTATTTCTACATTGAAAAGATTTTTCTAAGAATTCGTTTTTAAAAGTTAAGCATGAAAGGTTGCAATCAATAGGAAACATGTCCATACAAGGTCGGATAGTTAATAAAGCAATATCAAAATCAGAAAAAAAAGGTAGAAAAGGTGAACTATACGTAAGATAACCATAATATAAATAAATTAAGAGATATTTGTATCTGGTGATATGCTATTAGAAGAAAGAGAACTTTCATTGGTAGGATTAACAGTACGAACAAGGCTACATATAAATTCTACATTTTTCGTTTAAGAATAGAGTTAAGCGAAATAAAATCAATGTTACTGAAAGCATTAGCAAAGTTGATAAAATCGTTGAAGAAAGCTAAAGGTCCTGGAGTCGGGTTAAGTCTCGTCCCAGTGTTAAAATAATCTGCAGAATGCAAATTGGAATCTCCATTTTGGAACTCGGAAACTATGAGATTGTTGTATCCAACACCGTTACCTGAAATGTTTGGTGTATGTCCATTAGAACAAATGAAGCTCGTAGATGAGATTTCTTTAGCCTTGTCCTCTCAGGTACGAGCCTGAGAACGTGAGATGACCTTGCTATTAACAGAAGACGTTATTTGGGGAAAAAAAGGCTTTTAACCCTCAAAGGTCTCACATCATGTAGGCCACCTTAACAGTCACACTAATGCGAATTGGGATTTCGCTAACTTTGAACATTTATATTTTCCTTATTTTTTAACGAAAACATAATGTATTTATATGAAAATTAGGGTAAAATTTTCCGAGAAATCGATTGGTGATATCAGTTTTGCAAAAAAAATTAATTTGTTAATAAAAAATGCGATGTAAAGAATAAGTGTTTTTTGAAAAATGACTTTCTTTTTAAATTCGTATCTTTTTATCATTAATGCTTAAAAAAAAATGAAAAAAGGATTTTGAAGTTAAAGATTTATATTTTTAAGAAAAAAATACTCCAAGTTGATTAAATAGTATTATCGATTTTTCCCGGTACCAGGAATAGAGGCATTTCTCGAATTGTAATTTTTTGATCCTTGCTCTGTAAATTTGCTTTTTTTTCGCGCTTTTTGGTAAAAAAATAATACAGAATATTATTTATGATTATTAGCAAGGACATGTATCAATAAAAATAAAAAAATGAGGTAAAAAAATCGAAAATGTACATTTTAATTCACTTTATTTCTAAATTCTACAGTTACAAAAGATGATTATATTATGTAAATAAAAAATTATADTTTAATTAGATAAATTGAATGAATAATAAAAAACACAAATAATAGTGATGATAAACATTTAATCTATGTTATTTACACACTCGACGCAAAGCGGAGAGCGATGGTCGTCGCACATGYGGCGCGTACAGTTTTGACATTTCATGCGAGTGCGCCCGTTTGTGTCAGACTCGCAAAGGACACTTAGTACGCGTGTCCTCTCTAATAATTTTTAAGTTATTAATAATTGTTAAGTTAATTGTTTAGGTCGACGCGCTGCCATCTGAAAACATTTGATGCTATACATTTTAATTTAAGTACATTTACTGCACAACATTTATTTACACTCATTTATTTATTTATTTATTTATTTTTTAGTTACAAAGTAATTTACTTATAAAGTAATTGAAAAAAAATTATAAAGAAATTGAAAAAAAAAGACGAATTGGAGTTTAAATGAATTATTTAAACAAAAACAATTTTTTTCTATAAAATAATACTAATAACTTTACTTACGGTGTTATTGAACTCCTTTCAAATGAAAAATAAGGATTTCAAAGTTAAAAAGTCCGCAACACTTTTGCCCACACTAACGTCACACAAGTGCGAATTCGCACCGAGCGAAGATTTACTCCGTTCTAGTTCGGCCAACAATAACTGACTGAGGCCAACTGCACAACAGCTCGATTGTTTGGGGTATAGAAGGAATTATCGTGGTGGAGCGAACCCTCGGTAGCGTCTACTTGAGAAACGCCAGTTATTTGAAAATTTTATCGGTGCAAATTCGCACTAGTGTGACCTTTGAGGGTTAATCCTGTGAAAGTCTCGAGGAGAGGAGTTAGAATCTGTAAAATTGCTAGAAATGCCTTCTGTTAGGTCCTCAGCTATGTTAGAAGAGCTAAGAATTGAGTAACTTGAGGATAACCAGGATGTTCCTCCGAACAAGAATTCTTATTGTTATTATTACGTGATTTTTAGGGTTCAAAAAAAGAAAGTTCTAAAATCATATAATGTTTGCGGGATTGGAGGTATGTTACTGAATCTTATGTCTGGCATTCACGAGGGGGATGTTCTCGGATGCTAAAGAGAGGACCAATTTGTGTCTGATTACGATGGGGCATTCATGCAAGAGACGAAGTGGTCGCCTTGACAGTTAATGCACCGAGGAGCATTACTTCTGCAAGAGCAGGTATCGCTAGATTCGTGAATATCACGACCGCAGAAGATGCAGCATGGTTTGCCCTTACAAGCCTTACTAATGTAACCGACCCTATAACAAGAGAAACAAACTTTAGGAACAAAAGGGTAAACTTCGTGACAAGTATGACAAAGGAAAACATACTTAGGCAAAATTTGCCCTGCAAATTTTAGACATACAGTGCGCGAGGGAATATATTTGGTCTCACCATCAGTTCTTACACGTCTGTTCAGACGTTTGACTTCTACTACCTTGCAAGGCGCATCAAAAAACTCGAGTAAATCAGTCTCGTCAAAATGTTGTGGGATATCTTTTACAATGCCTGATCTAATGGTGCGGTATATAGGGACGAATGCTTTGAGCTTCTCCTTATCAAGCCTTGAGTTATATACGAGGTTATTGGCAACTTTTGCTGTGGATGGTCATCTCAGCAATGACCTTGTCTGGGCCGATCTTCTTAATCTCCTTTATATCCGAGTATGCTATGCGAAAGAGTTCTACCAATTAAGAGATGGATCAGAGTCATTGAATCTTCATTGTTCGAGTACTATATAAGGAGGGTTGTCAGAAGAAGAATACATAACTTTATCAATTTCAGAGGAAGAAGAGGAGTCTCTCGGAAAACTTACGTTAGATAATGCTTTTTTAGCTTTGCTACCTCCCTGAGATTCTGAGGAGGAAGGAGTTGGCGTTGCACGCTTGCGTCGTGAGATCTCGGGATCGGGTCAACCTCCATAGGTTTACAAAGTTCTTGGACATTGGTATTTACTAGGACTGATTGATTGATTGATTGATTTTTATTAGCTCTAGTAGCTACATTATATGTAATAACAATTCTTAAAATCTAACATAATACCGCGTTATATTTCTTATCTACTAGTACTTTTACTATTGCACTAATCCTCTTTATTCCTAATATATGGTACTAACGCTCTTCTAAAGTTTTGCAATCTACTTTCATTTTTTATTTCATTAGGTATGAAATTATACATTTTGAATTCATCGTGTAACAATATTTTTTGTTCTTCTCTTGTTTTGCATCTGCTTATATGTATATTACCTTTTTGTCTTGTTTGTACTCTTCGGTCCGTTCCTACTAGCTCTACTTTATTCTTTAAATAATCTGGACACTCTCTCATTATCATTTTGTGTATTTAGATGCAAACATTGTATTCAATTCTTTCCGTAATTGACATAAAATTTAGTGTCTCTGGCGGGTAACGAGACACCGGGGTTCTTACTTAGGGATTTGTTAGACAATGCAATGGGATCTCTGATGACGCAATCACCAGGCAATGACGTGGTCGATTTATTAGTGTCATTGAAAGAACTCACGAAATATTCAAATTGAGAAGCAGGAAAAGAGATAGGAATAGGCTTGTCAAAGTTGTTTATTTGATTTGCAGGAAGGAATCGATTCATCGTTTCTCTAAACAGTTCCAAATAGCTTAAAGTGCAAAAATTTGACGTTTTTAAGAAAAATAAACATATAAAACATAAATTTAAATATTTTTTGTTCATATAAGATTAATTACCTAACATTTTTGTATTGTAACATAAATAAAAACTTTTTATATAATATAACGTTATAATATATCGCATAAATTAAATTAAAAAAAATGCTTTTTATATCACATTAAAATGCTTTTTGTATCACAAAAGAATTATAAAAATAGAGTATGCATAGCCATAGATTTGCTTACGTATAGTACTTTTTTTGTTATAAGTTCTTAATTTGAACACTGCAAATTAGGTTAGGTTTGAAAAAGAAAGAGAACGGATGTMTAGCCTTCTCTCTCGTAGGATTTTGCCCACTCGTCTTATGGCAAGACTCTGATTGAGGGTCTCTAGTCAGGGAGACTGCAGTATATTGGTGGAATCCTCGGAGTAAACAACTGTTCCAAAAGGAGGGAGCAGTGCGTCAGAGGAGCAGGGTGGGGAGGGACAAGAGTATTAAAGAGAGTTCATATGAGAATATTGAACGACTTGAAAAAGGAAGCCAAGAGATAACAAAGCTTGTAAGGAGGAGAATGAAGAAAAGGGAATATGTCTATAGGAGCAAGAGGGTTGAGTCGTCATAGATAGTATATCAGGTGACGAGAGTACTGTCTGATATGTGGGCAGTAAAAAATTATATGGTTGATATCTTGTTTCGGGTCTCCACATTCACAAGCGGCAGAGCGTATGATTCTTCCTGTGGAGACTGGAATTTAAATTATAATGATTAGATCTTATACGGGATACAAAGACAATCTGGTTTCTAAGGATGGAGAGATAATAAAATCATGGACTTAGTTGGGAATATATCTTTGTAATAACATGAATGGTATAGTTTTCCTTTAGTGAGGAAGTTTTCTTTTAATGAAACGAAGGAATTTTTTCTCAGATCACGAGCTGAGAAAGCACAGTAATCAGTGTATGAGATTTTAAATTTGGGCTTTCTTCCATTTATTGCAGCCTGCTTCGCCAGGTGATCGTTGTCTTTCTCATTGTCAGGTATATTTATAGGAAGAGGAAAGAGCATTCAGGACACTTCTGCTGTCACTAAATATGGTAGCACTTTCAAACTGCGAGCTCTCTAGTAAGATAAGGGCTTGATAAATCGCCTAGGCTTCTGCCGAGAATATTGATGTATCCGCAGGTAGTTTATGCTTCAACGCAAGCCCGAGTTCAAGAGAGTAGACAGCAGCACGTACAGGAGAATCCTCGAATTTAGAGCCGTCGGTATATATGGAAATTCCCTCTTCGATAAGTGGGGAAGAAAATTCCAAGAATTTCTTTAACAACTCTGTTCTAGATAAAGTTTTGTAGGACACTCTTCTACCAGAAGACTCAACTCTAGTAATTAAAAAATTAAAAGAGTGACAGTCCAGGAGAGGAATGGACGCCTGGCAGCTATAACTATAAAGAGGGGGGGCAACCGAATGGTGTATCGAATCTAATACATGTCTCTGCAAAATAAATGCTCTGAAAGTAGGAATCTTTTTTAACAATTGTATTTGTTTAGAACTTGACATGAGTGAAGATGCGATTTCCAATCGTCGGAGAGATCTAATCACTAGACTGAATCGTCTGGAAAGACATTTGTATATAAAACAATTACGTATATTGACAATTATCTGGCACTTTATTAATATTCTTCAAATCGACGTTTCGACCGGTCACTTCCCAGTCCTTCTCAAGATATTCTTAATTAAACAACAGTCACATTACATTAGAGAGTTATAAGATCCCGTGATCACACGGTATGTCCGAACATATCTACATTTCACAGTTAAATAAAAAATTTGTATATATTTGTATATATTATTATATTGTATATATACATTTGTATATATTGTTACGCCCGGGAGTAAGAGAATTCTCGATCTTCGAGAATTCCGCACACACTCACTCGACGTGAACGCGACCCTCGCGGAGTAAAAGGAGGCTTGAATCATAAACAGATTTGCATCGATGATAGGAATATTTTCTGTAGAGACAATATGATCATTTTGTACTTTATAACATTCGGGCAGTTATGAGAAGTTGGTAGGTGAGCACCCTTGCAATTAATACAACATGGCGGGAAACTTTTTAAGGCGCATTCCTCTCTCGTATTATATGGCTAGCTTTGCCACAATATACGCCGACCAAAGGGACAGCCGGGTTATTAGTAGCTGTGGTGGTTCCCTTATTAGAGGCGCCACCCTGGCCACTGGCCTGACGACTTCTGTCGATTGTCCGGCTGCTTCTAGAGCGCGCCGCTGTGCAAGTAAGATTCTCTCACGTTTCTTTCTTCCCGCACGGTTCTTCTTGATTATCTACCGTGGATACAGGTTGTTCAATTTCAGTACGCTTTGCAGAGCAAGATGCGCAGCTCGGTTAAGCGAAAGCAAAGAAATAAGGCTTGTAATTCAGAATTTATGGAGAGATAGGATAGGGGTTATAGGGGGGTGTTAAGAACAGCTTGGCAGAGCATAGAAATGCTCGGTTAAGCAAATGTAGAGAAGTAGGAGAGGCTCGATTGAGCGAAGAACCGCCCGATTAAGCCCGTAAGAATCGAGGCTTGACTGAGCGTTGAACCGCTCGGTTAAGCGTAAGGTATTAGGTAATGTAGAATGGCTAAGTTAAGTGTAGAATCGCTTGAGTAGCTGTCGTAGAAAAGAATAAAAGAGAAGCTTAGTCGAGCAGAGGATGCTCGGTGAAGCGTGGATAAGAAATTTCTGAAGGCTAAGTCGAGCGTAGGATCGCTTGGCTTAACGAGTAAGCATGAGTTACAGAGTGCTAGCTTGAAAGAGCGTAGGGTCGCTCGTGTAAGCATATTCAAGAAATATCTTTAATAAATCTGCGTTGCTACAAGTTAAAAGGCATGAGCAGGTCGATAATTAAAAGATGAAAATTTGCGCAGTGCCACAAGCGAATGTTGATTCACTAAGTGGTACTCACTTTTGGCTATTCATTTTATTAACTTGTTATAAGACTCTCGATATTCTGATTCCTGTCAAACAAGACAAGTTCAAAAGATCGTTTATTTGAAGTAATATCATCCAGCATTAAGGGATAGGTAGACAAGGAGTAATTATAAGGTACAGCGCAGTAGCCGTATAGAATCACAATAATTGTTTACTTGTGCAGTATATTCATAGTATAGTAACAGCATAATCAAATCAAAATTACAGTATAAGAAGAGTCGCAATAGCATACAGCAGTGTTGAATTAAGATTAAAAATCAATAAAGTTGAATATGATATTGTATGACATAATAGAAAGTGGGGTCACAATAATAATATGACGTGGTAAAAACATTCAGAATTAAAATTTAGATAATATCAATAAATTGTTACATATTTTGAACATAATTCACTTGAATTCGATATGAGATTGGATGTGATACGTAAAATCCAGTAATATATTAATTAAGTATTTGTTGGATAATTTAGAATTAATTTAGCAACGAAGAGTACATGAGAAAACGCAAGCGGGGTTGACGTGTGTGAAACAATGAAATAATGCAATAATAGAAATAACAAATCCTACTTACAAGTGCTTTACGTAGCTGTGCCTCGGCCAGCGACACTTGATAAGCGGCAGATAGAGAAGAGTTACTGGCTTGTCCCTCGGGAAGCGCTGACTCTTAGTACGGAGAGAAAACCGCAGGCTTGCTTCGCTCAAGACTCGTATCTTTCAGAATGAGATGTCAAGAAGAAGGTCCGGAATCGACTGCACTGTGCGCGCTGTCTTAAGACAGTTCGTTATAGTGGGGCGAGCGTTTTCGGCGGCTCGAACGGCCGTCTAAGATACATCGAGTGGGGACTATGCTAAACGCTTTGGGTTAACAATAGTAGGGATAGCGCRCGGYGCYCTAAGTGGGGACTGAGCTTGGACCCAAGTCTCCATGGTGGGGACGACGAGCGGTACGGCTTACATACAGAATATTATAATATAATATATGCTTAAAAATTATTAATTAAATTTTTCAAAGTTAATGATTAATGCCGTTACCGTTGGTCGTATTCCTCTCTTAACGTCGCACGCTAACTGGTTAAATGAATAAAGTAATTGCAATGATTTGAATGCGTGCTGCAGCTAAGGGAAGAACAAAATGATCGTTAATTTATTCTCTTTTAATAAAATAGAAAGTTTGGTTTGTAGCTCAAGAGAATAAATCGTTGCTTTATGGGGAGAGCGTATTAATGCTAGTGTAGTAATCATCAATATTAATTAATGGTTTATTAAATAGTATTACGATGGAATTTTACTGCGAAGGTTTTAGAACGGTCAAATGTTCCAGAACGTTCTTTGTTCTTTCAAATTCAAATAGTGTCGCGCAAATATGATTCAAGGGTATCTGTTTACATAGGAATTATTTGCTGCATGCACGGTGAGATCATCTGCACGTGCATTCGGAAAGTTTTCTTCGTTACTTATCTCCCCTAATAGGATATCAATTTCAACTGTGCAATGCAAGCGCTGAGTATTACATGTCATAAATTCCAAAGTGGAATATTACTGATACGTGATATATCGTCAAATAAAAGAGAGGGATCGATCGTTAAATTCTTAAACGGTGAATCATATATAGAATAAAGAATTCGCATGTAGGAATTGTTTTAAATAAGTTCCGGTCGTCATATTTGCAGCATGGATCACATTAATTAATATTGAATTATATGTATGACTCGCAATGGTCAAGAAATGCAGTTACGCATCCCCCGCCCTGACCGAGGAGTCAGTTAATGGTGGGGGTATGTGGGACTCGCCCTATTTAAGAGGAACGAATTATTATGCATCATTAGATATATGTCATTAAGTAAGATGGGATGCGCAGAAGACATCGCTGGCGGAGAATTCATTAAGCGAGGTAGAGGAAAAGAATGCAACACCGTTGCCAGTAGAAATGAATGGGCGGCCATTAGGATATGCCAGATCATAGTGGTCGCGAGAGGTAAGAGGCGATGAGGCAGATAAGTGTTGCGAGGAAGAAGAAGGCTGAGCTATGCGGTGGGAAGCGATATTACTATTTGTAAAAGCATGTTGTACAGCGAAGGGGTGATTTTTTGTTATTATTACTGTCATGGGTAACATATTTTCTTCTAGCAGCCGATGCGAATTAATCAGAAGGAGAAAAACGAGGGTGGTTATTCGCGTAGTTTTGTAAAAGAGAAAATCTATTAGAAGACTCGAATGTAGAGTGGGAGGGATCTGAACGGGGGCTGGGTAGATTGGAGAAGTTCCAATAGTCAAATTTAGGGTACTGAGAAGGTAGTGAATTATAGGATTGCGAGTGAACCGACTTTTTGACTTTCGAAAAAGGAATGTTTTTAGCCGAGGCCAAGGAAAGGAACATTTTATGTTTGATCACGTCAATGGGACAAAGGTGCGATGTTACCAGGTGATCACCAGAACAGTTAATACAATTGTAAGGAGTTTGCGCTCGGGACTGGATTCAGTAGAAGCGTGTTTGTTGTTGCCACAATAAACACATCTGGGTTTCCCCTTGCAAGTTTCACTAACATGTCCGACTCTAAAACATTTACAGCAAATCCTAGGGGGACATAGGGGGAAACAGCGTACCTACAATTATGAAGATAAATGTATTGCGGCAACAATTGTCCCGAAAATTTAACACACACAGTTCGCGAGGGAAGATATTTAATTTCGTTATCAACCTTAGTTCTTCTATTTAATCGATGAATGTCAAGAACTTTAACAGGCGAGGATATCGAATTTTTGAAGATGGTGGACTATATGTCCGAACAACGGCTCCAGCCAGTGGTTGTAGAGTGGTTGATGGTTGTAGCGTTGTAAGTTGCTCCGAATGAGAAAGTCGGAGCTAAGTGTGATTTATTTTACGGTTGTGGAAGTGAATGGCGGTCAAATTTGAATATGAATGGATTTAAGGAATGCACTAAGGAGTCTGCACAATTTGAGAGACRGATTTTTCAAGCATGTCAAACGAAAAATCTTGTGGAACATCACGTATAATATCTATATATGAAGAATTCGGTGCAGTGGTACAAAAGTTTTTTAGATTTTGAGCAGCAAGAGATTTGTCTTCCACCAACCTGTTAGTGGTCTCGTATGTGCACATCTGTGTCAGAATCCTGTCGCGAGCAGTTTTTTTAATCTCCAGCACACCTCTAGGATAAATTTGGGAAAGGATTCGACTGATGTGTAGCGGGTGTAGGTTAGTCGAGTCCGATTCTTGGATCGGCTGTACTTGAACTATAAAGGGAGGTTTGTCCCTACTGCATTATCTAAACGCGGATACAAAATTTGGAACGTTTGTATCATTTTGGGAAGAGGATTCTATAGGATGGTCAATTGTCAAAGCAGATCTGTCGTTTGAATTATTTCGAGCAGAAACTTTCTTATTTATTAAGCTATCGCGGTCGAGGACTCATTACTACGCTTTCTTATTAAAATTGTTGCTATCATCTGGGAAGTCCGTTGGATGAAGAAGACTGGATAGGAACAAAGGAGTGATTGTCTGATGCAATTTCCGTCATCGTAACGTCGTCTTCTGTCTCGTTTGTATTTGTACTTGTTTGAACGAAACGGTCGTAAAGTTCGAGAGCTATTGAAGGACGATTGGGAGGAGGGAGGGAAAAACCTATGGAACAATGAAGGATAGTATCTTGGGATTATAATAATTCGATTAATCTAATTATCAATAATTTAAAAAAAAAAATGAAGCATGTGATGCGAGAGATTAAGAAAGCGTTTTTAAATTAGGTAGTTATAACGTTAAATAAAAAATTTTAACGTAAATGAAAAATATGAGTAAGCAATTACAAAGAAGATTTAATAAAAGGGACTAACCTTTGTAATATTTCCTTTCTTCTTTCTTTTAATTTTTTTTATTCTTTCTATATTTCCTTTCTTCTTACATCCTCCTCTAACTCCTTTTTCGGTTTTTTTTCCTTGGTTTTTTTTTCCTTTCTTGCTTCTTTTTTTCCTTCCTTTTTAATTTCTTTTTTACTTTCCCTACTTCAGGACACGCGACGTAACATGTCCGCCATCGACGACATGCGACACGCGAGTTCCAAAATTAATGGGTCGTGAGCCCCTTATGTTTCCGGGGTTCAAGTCGGCCAGAATGACAACATAATGGTGGACTATATGTCCGAACAACGGCTCCAGCCAGTGGTTGTAGAGTGGTTGATGGTTGTAGCGTTGTAAGTTGCTCCGAATGAGAAARTCGGAGCTAAGTGCGATTTATTTTACGGTTGTGGRAGTGAATGGCGGTCAAATTTGAATATGAATGGATTTAAGGAATGCACTAAGGAGTCTGCACAATTTGGGAAACGGATTCTTCAAGTATGAGAAAATATTATAGAACTGATTAGGGACTGAGATGTAGTAAGTATTGTAAAAGTCGGTTTGATTTAGTATTTGTATGTTTACAGTAAAAGATAACGTGATTTATGTCTTGTCTAGGGTCACAGAGGCAAACTGGGGAGTCTATAATGTTTTTACGATAAACTGTAGTTTAAATTGTAGTGATTTGAATGTATTCTACATGTCACTACTATTTATTACTTTGTTCACGGGTAAGCGGAAGATGAAGAAACCAAGACTTAGGGGATTGTGTGTAAGAGTAAGAATAATATATGGTACTTTTGGTACTGAATTCTTCTTTTAGAAATGCTCAGTATAAGTTGTTATAATACTGTTTAGATATCGTATAGAAATCAACGAACAGAATTTTGAACTTGGGTTTGTGTCCATTCATGGCTTTTTTGCTAAGGAGTCTACTCGTTCATTGCCTTCTATGCCCATGTGGGAAGGAATCCATACAAGTTGTATTGAAACTCCAAAGTTTGTCAGTGGAATTTCTTCCTTATAAGAGCTATGAGGTAGTTGGTGCAACTTTTTGTCGTCGATAGCGTATCCAGGACACTTAGAGTCTGTAAAAATTGTGGCTTTGAGGTTGTTTGTACTGTCGATTAGGATTAGTGATTGGTAGAGGGCCCATGCTTCCGCTGTGAAAATTTATATTTCTGTAGGGAGTTTATGTCTGATTGCCAATAAATTTCTGGTGATTGCCATTGAAGTTCCGGTGAGTACAGCTGCTTCGACAGGGGATTCTTCATCACTTTTGGATCCATCTGTGTATAATGAAATTCCTTGGCCAATCAGATTTGAAAAAAATTTAATGGATTCCACAACAATAAACCGTGCTGTCAGTATTGATGACGCTAATGAAAGTGATGGTAGTGAATCATCCAGTAGCAGTTCTGACAATAATTATAGGGAAGAAGAATATGAGGACAGTTCGAGCGTCGGTCACAAATTAGAAATTTTATATTCGGTTTTAATGGAAAATTTAATCATGAGTTTCTATAGCATCATAAATGTATTTTCCTACTTGATCAGTTTTGTCGTCGTTTCAAGCGGCGTGATGAGCATTAAAATCTAACACCAATGTGTATTTAAAAGATGCAGCTAGCAAAAGGAGTTCGTGGAAGAAGTGAAAAGGATTCCAGTTTGATACCTAGAATTTCACATGAGGAGTATTTTATTTGATTACAGTCTGTGTTATATTGATCAATGATGAACATACATAAGCCTCGAGTTTCTGGGTTATTTGTGTTTAGTCTGATACACTTGAATCCTGGAATTTGTATTTGTATTAACGGAGAAAGCAGAGTTTCTTGTAGGCAAATGATGTCGAAGTTTTTTGATATGTTTTGCAATTCTGGAATCTTACACCGGAGCCCCTTGCAGTTCTATTAAAGGATCCTAAGGGGATCTCGAGGAAGTGGTTCAGTTAAATTTGCGAAGATTTTTGCAGGTGCTTTGGAGAAGGTTGATAATCATTAGAAGATCACGCTGAGACGTTGTGAATGTCTTGAACGGAGCTAATGTTATGTCCGAGGGTTACATTGTCTGCGAGATAGTTACCTCCACAATTTATGCACTTAATGGGAGAATTCTTATACTCACATTCAGTTTCCGAATTATGTTTTGGTTTGCCGCAAATAATACATCTGGGATTACTTTTATACGCTTTGCTAAGGTGTCCAATGCGCAAGCATGAGAAACATATTCTAGCTTAGTTATGGAAACACGGCGTATTTGTAACTGAAGAGGAATACGCATAGTGAGGAAGGGATTGATCTTCGAATTTAATGCAGACTGTTCTTGTGGACGAATTTTCCTTATCTTCTATTTGTACTTGTACAATATAGAATAACTTATCCGATTTATTATATTTGAACTTAGGTGGAATGTCCAAGAATCCTTGGTGTGTACCGTTGCGTCGGTTCTGTTTGAGAAGATGTCTAGTCGTACTGGTTTCTCGCTTTCTTTCGAGATAGGATTTTTATCCCCTGTACGTTGTTCGATTCCTCGCAGCCACGCTTTTTTTCGTTTTTCCCCGCATTTTCTGTAGAATTATTTGTGTCGTGAACACTAAATGGAAAGAGGATGTATGGATTCGTGGTAGAGGTTGGGAAGAAGCCAGTTCTGAGTTAGGAGAAATTGATTGGGAGGAGGTGCACGGGCGATCTTGTATTATTATTATTATTATTATTGGGTTTTCTCCTTGCAGCTGAAAAGAAGAAGTTAAAGGAAGAGGTGTAAAGATAGTCTATAGGAAGGTTAAGGAGAGGGGAAAATTTATTGGGGGACGCAAAGGATGGGGAAGAAGATTCCGAGCGTGAGTTAAGGAGGTTGGGGAAATTCAGATAGTCGAATCTAGAATCCAACGTACGAGGGAGAGGGCATAAGGTTTGATGAGAGAAAACAGATTTTTTGGCTTCTATGAATGGAATGTTTTTAGCAGAAGCTAGGGATAGGATCATTTTATGTTTGACTACATCAGGACAGATGCGAGGTCGCCAGATGATTAATGCAACTGTGGGGAAGGGTCATGCTTAGCGTTACCGCAGAAAGCGCACCTTGGTTTGCTCGTGCATGATTTACTTACGTGGCCAACCCTAAAACATGTAAAACAAATACGAGCTTTAGGTATGTATGGGAAAACAGGATATCTGTAATTATAGATAAATATATTGTGGAAAAGATTGACCTAAGAATTTGATCAGTTCTCGAGGGGAGGCTATTTGAGTTCATTATCAATTTTGGTCCTTCTATTTAATCGATGAATATCGAGGATTTTAAGTAAAGAAGAAATTGAATCTAGCATATCGACTGAAAAGTCCTGAGGGACGTCGCAAATAATACCTGTGCGGAGAATACGAATAAAGAGGTATAAAAGCTTTGAGGTTACGAGATAGAAGGGATTTATTTTCCACCAACCTGTTAGCAGCTTCATAAGTGTACATCTCAACGATAACTTTATTGCGGTCAATCTTTCTAATTTCGAGAACATCTTTTGGGCAGATCTGTGAGAGAATCCGGCGGGTACAGAGTAAGCGAGTCCGAGTCTTGAATAGGTTGTACTTGTATTATGAAGGGGGACTTGTCACGATTGCAATATCTATATGTGAAAGCAAAATTAGCGTCGCCGGGATTGCTTGGGGAAGAGATTTCCAAGGAAGGAACCGATGGCAAAAAAGACTTGTCACAATTAGTTTTATGTTTTATAGTTTTTTGTTAACCGGGTTTTGAACGATGATCGATTCGTTACTGCGCTTTCTAAATGATTTGTCGCTGGAATCATCAATGGAAACGGGGATAGGATAGGAAGATTGAGAAGAAACAAAGGAAAGGGAAGGGGTATTTTTTTATGCAACTTCTGTCATAGTTACATCATCCACGTCTTTGTCTGTTAAGGCTAAGTTTTGCGTATTGGGCAAATTTTCGTGGGAAAACCTGTCGAAAAGTTCAAGAGCGATAGAGGGGCGTCGGGGAGGAAGAAAAGAAAAGTCTAGAGAGGAATGGGAAGTAAATTCGAGAGGGTCCGGGTCGGGATCAGGGTCTCGCACTCCGGGAAGGAGACAGAAGCACTGTAAGTGTCATTAGACGGCGAAACGCGCAAATATGGGTATACGCGTGAAACTGAAAAAATGCTCTTCGACTATTCGTTGAGAAAAGTTACCCGGGAAAAACCAGGTAAACAGAACACTCACACTCGCACGAGAACCAGCCAAACAAAGAATCGAATGACTGACGCAATCATAAACGCGGACCGAAACAACGCACTTTTGCACTGCTCGAGACGCTGTGCGTGAATCCGCTCAATTATGACGTGTCCGAGCTTTGATAGATCTTAGTTATATAGAGAACTTGACATATAGAATGGATTGCTGATGGAAGTGGTGTGGATAGAGGCACGCGTGGAGTGAGAAACAGATAATATGAACGTTCCTTCTCTGTCTACTAAAATCTGGTTGATTATTGTTGCTCTGCAAAGCGAGATGAGAGAACTCAATAAATTTTACATGCAAGAAACGGATATCAACGGGCACTACCTAGCGGCAATCTTGTAAATATTCAATGACAGCGCAGATCCTGCTCGGTTTCTGCCGCCAATTTACCATCAGATTCCATTAGGAGGCTTTGTTTGATTTCTGCCAATATGCTGGCACAAAATATCTAACAGGTTTTATCAGATTTTTGATGGCGATATCATTTGATATTACAAACTATGAAATTTATTGCTTTTCTATTATCAAATGTTGATAGTATGATCAAAATCTGTCTCTGCAGATTTTGCTATCTGGGATTTTATATACCATTATGCTTATATGTTTATATATATGTATATATATCTCTTTTAATAGTGAATAGTAAAATAGTGAATAGAATAATGTTAAAGGATATTTAATAATTATTGTACAATTAATAATTATATTTTACTGCATAAATATTTTTCATATCTCGCAATAAGTAATGAAAGTAAACTTAATTATTAATTTTGATGTGATGTACTCTATATTTTGTATATAACGTCTCTATATTTTTAATAATAAATGATAGTTTATTATAAAAGATAGAACGTAATTTAATATGTTGTATAAAAGAATTAGAGTAAATGAAATACATATAATATAAAATAATTACAATTCGGTGCTATTTTTCTTGTGTATTTTCTTGCGTGTTTTTTTGTGTGTATAGATTTTTAGTACTGGTAGTGAATTTCAAAACAGCTCATATTGTTAATACAAAAAAAAAGGATAAACCTGTAATTGTTAATGTAAAAAAAAGAATAAACCTTTAAAAACTAAATTTTTGAAAAATTCTTAAATCTTAAAAAAAAATCAAGTTTTGTAAAGTCTACTGATATATAGGTTAATCTTTGCTCATAGATCATACAAGTATAACAAATGGATTTACTTTTATTTTTTCTTGAAAGATTGTTAAAAGATTCACTCTAATCTCCTTCATATTTTTATAGCATTGTGTATGTATGTGTGTGGGAGGTGTGTGTGTGTGTGTGTGTGTGTGTGTGTGTGTGTGTGT
>JANQDE010000210.1:51435-89793 GCA_037157785.1 Cephalotes varians
TTGTGATTTTTTTATCATATCGTCACTGTGCTGCTACAACGTAACAGTGTGTTAGCTATAAAGCGTAACATTATATCAGCAACGTGCGGTTAACGTGCTGTTTACATGATTTGTTTCATGTGACTTCACGAATTTGAACACACATATATATATAATACAATATTTCTGCACTAAACTCGTCACGCGTAAAAACACCGTGCAATTTCAAAATTACAGCACACCATAAAATTTTTATGCTGACAATGCGATTAAGTACGGGAGAAAAACTACATGCGGGTTCGGAACGGGCACAGAGATTCAGCACGAAACCCGACACGCGTAACAGCGCTTTCATGCGCTTTCAAAGTATAGTACGCAGTTTTGTTTTAATGCTGGCACTGTGGTATAATTTGAAGCAGTAACTAAAATCTTACATTGAACTGTATGATATCAGTATAATATTTAAACTGTTAAAAATCACAGCGCGTTTCAGTCATGTCTTTGCACGTTTGGCTATCTGGGTATATATACAAATAGATATACATATATATCATAAAAATTCTTATTATATAAATTTACTTATGCACCAAGTTTGGAGATGATATGATGGCATGACTGATTTTGTTATTTAATTTCGTTATTTATAGTTATTTATACATGACTGAGGCTAAATAAGGCGAAACATACCACATTACATATATACTTTTTATTAAAAAACTTAAAGCAATATCTTCTTTCTTGCTCGTTACATTAGCCTAYTATTATTATTTTTATTCTCCTAAATTTACTTATTTCTTTATCCGAATACTTATTTATAATATCCACGAAATTTCTTATTTTTGGTTTTTCTTCTTTTATATAACTAACAATAAAATTTGCTACCTCATCGTCACTACTGCTGTTTCTAATATTTCGTTTAAAAACAAAAATTGATTAAACTCCATCGTTTCAATCTAACCGCGATTTTCCAATAGTGTCAGCAAACTACACTGTCGAAATTGGCAGTGCAAGAAATTTTGCACTCGTTCAGTTTGCTTTGTATATCCGAATATAAAGTCAATGCTACATTAATGCAATGCGACGCTCATCGAACACAGCATATGTATATTATAATAGTGCAATATTATCGAATACGACGAGTACAGTGCACCAAATAAGAACTATCGATCGAATATGTTGCACTGAAAAAATTTGCATTCAGTGTACATTGGTGCAGACGACCGAATTCGCTAATATTCTTTTATTGAGACTGCGGTCTACTTAGCGCTACGAATTCTTCGAAGCATTTTTTGATTGGTTAATTTGTAAAATTCTATTTTCTGATTGGTCAATCGAATGCTTCGAATGCATTCGTAGCGCCAAGTGGACTGTAGCCTGAATGTCAGACGTCGTACATCGGACACGATGTGAATCCAGCTTTAAGGTCATTCTATGGCTGCGTTTCGATATTCACTGTCAGTATCATCGACATATAGACCGGTATTCATAGTTCGTTCTTATTTTAAAATCGTCTTAAATAATGTCTTAAGATGCTAATATGACTCTGTGATTGGCTCGTGACATCTCAAGACTGTACTTAAGACGATCTTAAATATAAAAATTGACTATGAATACTGGCCATAGAATGGAACGATGGTTGCTCTGCAGAGCAACAATAACCAATCAGGCTTTAATAGACAGAGAAAGAACGTTCATACTATTATCTGCTTCTCACTCCACGCGTGTCTCTACCCCCATCACTCAGCAATACATTCTACATGTCGATGTCTGCGCCCAACAATCTAACAGTGACAATTATGGAATCGGCCTATTGCACACTGGACGATGAGCGACGAGCTATCCAATGAGAGTTCTGCTTTACACGTGCGGAAAAACCATAAACATAGTATATCTAGACTGACTGTTCAAAGAGATAATGCTCACGTAGAAAAGAATACATTGAGTTTCGTGGTCGTGCGTTTTCTTTCATTCGCGCATGCGTACAAAGTATAAATCTGTGAGAGTTTCAATGGGCGGGTTCCGTTAGCACACGTCCCGATAGCACACGTCCACATACATCGCCCGGTGCTTAGAGTTTTTCCATTGGACCACCAATCAGAAAATTTTATTTTAAATTAGCCAATCGGCGACGTGAGCTATCGGAGCCCACCCGTTTCAATCCTCGTTCCTCTTTCAATCCCCTTTCACAGATTTATACTTTGTACGCACAACCACGAAACTCAGTGTATTCTTTTCTACGTGAGCATTATTCCCACTCCTCAAATCATCGCGGATGATTAGACTTGATATACTATGTTTATGGAAAAAAACAGAGCTTTTGTTGAGAGTTCAGTGAGCGGTTGCGCTTCTGGATGCATCCAATGGTTGCGCTTCTGGATTTGTGAAGTGCCTGTTCCTGCGCTTTACTAAACTTGAGATTGGTTTTCTTTCTTCTGATTGGTTAAATTCCAATCCAATCTCAATCTCAATCTCTAGTCTGATACGGGCTTTAAAGCCTATATCGGAGATTGAGATTGAGGCTGCGGTCCACTTGACGCTACGAATGCTTCGAAGCATTCGATTGACCAATCAGAAGATAGAATTTTACAAATTAACCAATCAAAAAATGCTTCGAAGCATTCGTAGCGCCAAGTGGACCGCAGCCTGAGATTGAGATTGAGATTGGATTGGTATTTAACCAATCAGAAGAAAGAAAACCAATCTTAAGTTTAGTGAACTTTGTTTTGATTGGTCAAAATTCAATCCAATCTTAATCCCAATCTCTAGTCTGATACGGGCTTAAAGCCAGTATCACACTAGAGATTGGGATTGAGATTAGATTGGAATTTAACCAATCAGAAGAAAGAAAACCAGTTTCAGGTTTAGTGAACTTTGCTTTGATTGGTCAAAATCCAATCTAATCTCAATCCCAATCTCTAGTCTGATACGGGCTAAAGCCCGTATCAGACTAGAGATTGGGATTGAGATTAGATTGGAATTTAACCAATCAGAAGAAAGAAAACCAGTTTCAGGTTTAGTGAACTTTGCTTTGATTGGTCAAAATCCAATCTAATCTCAATCCCAATCTCTAGTCTGATACGGGCTTTAGCCCCGGTCTACAATAGGTGTAGTAAATCTTAAGCCTTAAGAAATTGACCAATCACAATCGAATTTGAAGAGAATAATCGATTATAATTGATCAATTTCTTACGGCTTAAAGCTTACTACATCTATTGTAGACCGGGGCTTAAGCCCATATCAGACTAGATATTGAGATTGAGATTGGATTGAAATTTAACCAATCAGAGGAAAGAAAATCAATTTCAAGTTTAGTGAATTCTACTTTGATTGGTCGAAATCCAATCCAATCTCAATCCTAATCCCTAGTCTGATACGGGCTTGAATGGCTGTGGGCAATCGCACCATGTCCAAATATTCCTATCGCATCCAGTGTACAATAGACATAAACCGAGCTTTGCTCAGCTCAAGGCTGTCGAAAATAATCATAAAAAGATCAAAACAGACATCATATACATAGAGAGTGAATCTCTGGTGCAGCTCGGTAGGACATTTCATGACGGTATTCGTGTCTATTGCGATTTAATCATCACTGTGTGTTACACTACGATTTCGAACTACGATGCCGCGAGGTGAGTTGACTCTTTCGCAAGTGTTTGTTCCGTCCTTTCTTGAAATTTATTCCATTTCAAGTTTCCTCGATGAAAGGTCGATTTTTGTATTTTTATCGAATGCTCCGCTTTGTCGCGCAGGAAAATTCGTGAATCACAAAGGAAGGAACAGGCACTTCACAAATCCAGAGGAGCTGGAAGAGCAGCGGCGCCAGGAAGAGAAAAAGCAGCAGTGGAGAGTTAGTATTTTTAGGTTAATTGATACGAAAAGGGTAATTATGGAGTAGCTACATCGGCACAAATATCGACGAAATTGTGCTTAATCGACACGTTTTTGCACGAAACATAAGATTCTGGTAGAAAAAAGCGTCGCTCTACCCTGCGAGACGAGATATTAATCGTTAAAGTTTGCCACTTTTCAGGTTACGAACCTGTCATATCGACTAACGTAGCGAACTGAGCATGCGCTGTGATCACCTTCTTCATGTTGTGCGATCTCATGCGCATGCGTTTATCGACTCTTGAGTCCAATAGTGCACGAAATTTAAAATCAAATTAAATAAATCAATTAGTCACTCGTGCAATATTTCTTATATATAATTCTATTCTAAATGGACCCATGTGGACAGTGGGATGTATAGACAGTAGTGATTATTAGTACGGGGCAGTTACACCCCGAACTAATAACCACTACTATCTATACACCCCACTATCCACATGGGTTTCTGTGAGGGCCATTCTACAATAAGCTATAAGTCATAAGTCATAAATCAGAAATCAGAAGCAATAAATTGACCAATCACAGACAAATGTGAAAAAAATACTTGATTATGATTGATGAATTTATTGCTTCTGACTTCTGATTTATGACTTATGACTTATTGTAGAATGGCCCTGACAGATTTTTTAAAGATTAAATCCATATGAAGCGAGATTCCACATGGGTTTACAACTTTCAACGCAAAGACACATTAATAAATACATTAATAAAAATTAAATTTATTATAATAAACACATTTTTTTATTTTGCGTGTGCATGTGACTTCGTGTATAACTTTGACTTTTATTTGCTTACTGTTTTTCAAATTTGTGTATTGACGCATGCTCAATACACGTTCTATTCTAATGCTGAGTAAAGCGATGTCTACAATGAGTATTTAAGCCTTAAGTCGCAAGAAATTGACCAATCATAGTCGATTATTCTCTTCATATTCGATTGTGATTGATCAACTTCTTGTGGCTTAAGGCTTAAAATCTCATTGTAGACATTGCTTAACTAAAGGCCATGGTACACAAAAAAACTTAAGCAGTAAAACTTAAGCAATAAGCGAATCAGCCAATCACCGTCAAGAATTTAAGGCGAAACGTAAGCGGTAGCAAATCAAAACCGTTGATTTCCTTATTGCTTAAGGCCATGGCACATAAAAAGACTTAAGTAATAAAACGTAAACTTATTGCTTAAGTTTTAGAGGCTTTTTACAATAAGCTATAAGTCATAAATCAGAAGTCAGAAGCAATAAATTGATCAATCATAATCAAGTATTTTTTTCACATTTGTTTGTGATTGGTCAATTTATTGCTTCTGATTTCTGATTTATGACTTATGGCTTATTGTAGAATGGCCCTTACTGCTTAAGTTTTTTTGTGTGCCATGGCCTTTAAGGCCGAAGCACAGACTCTTGCATAACGCATAAGGCATAAGAAAATCAACCAATCAGAATTCTTTATTTCACGGAAAAGAAGGAAATAAAGAATTTTGATTGGTTAATTTTCTTATGCGTTATGCAAGAATCTTTGCTTCGGCCTTTACGTTTTACTGCTTAAGTTTTTTTGTGTGCCATGACCTTAATCGCATGCACGTGGTCACAGAGCACGTGCTGCGATCATAGGTGCGTTCCGTTTTATGCATATGCGCGCATTTATCTATATGTCACGTATACTATAGATGAACGCGCGCATATGCGTGAAACGGAACGTACCTCATGTCAGTCGATATGACAGGTAACCTGAAAAGTGGCAAACTTTAACGATTAATATCTCGTTTCGCAGGGTAGAGCGACGCTTTTTTCTGCCAGATTCTTTCGTTTCGTGCAAAAACGCGTCGATTGAGCATAATTTCATCGATATTTGTACCGGTGTAGTTACTCTTCGTAATTACCATGAAAAGCAAGGTTATTTAGTTTAGATATTGTTTCCAGCTACGTGAACTTTTAGCACTTGAAATTCAGTTTTCTTAGCAACCGATTTTTGAAAATTGAAAGACCCCAACGTTCGATAAATATGCTATAAAGTTAGGTTGACTTAAGGCAATAACAACTAATTTTTCAATTTTTCTTATAAGATCGACCAATATATTTTTTGTTATTGTTTATAATGTAATTGTGAAAAGGATTTTAAAATTTGTAAAGGCAATTAGAAAAATAGCGTTTTTGAAAAAATCGCATTGTATTGATAAAACAGACAATTTTAAGATAGCCTTTAAGCCTTGTATCAACGTTAGAAATTGATCTAAAATCTCGAAGAGAGAATTAACTAACCGCATTGATCAAATTTTTTAAATGTGATTAGTTAATCCTTTTTCCATCCGAAATCTCCAACTGATTTCTTGCATTGTAAATACAAAGCTTTAAATCAGTTCTTTATAGCTGGACTAGACACTCATATTTAAAATGAAATAGATATATATTTGAAGTTTGGAGAAAGCGAGAAAGTTTTTACTTAACTATAAAGTTTTTAATTAACTATTTTTTAATAAGTTAAAATTTTTTTTAAAGCATTAATATTTTTTTATAAAATTTTAAACATTAGACAATGTTAGGCAATCGACTTTTATATCCATCGTTTCTGTCGTTAAATAAAAAGAAACAAAGATTTTACTGATGACCATGATAATTTAAAATGAAAATTAGGTGACAAAAATTTTGAAATGATATTTCTATTAAAATTCAATAATTATTTGTAACATATATTCTACATTATATAATTATAATTACTTTTATATTATAAGTATAAATATAAAATAATTAAAAAATGTATATATACGTATATATTTATTTTCTTCTAGAAAAAAATATATATTTATATATATATGTTTCACCTATACGTCTTTCTCATTTCATATAAACTTCATTTTATTCAGTAAGTAAAACATTAAATTTGTAGTGTTTTATAATTGCAATTTATTTTCAACTTTAATTGTTCAAATTTGATAAAAATTATAATTATTTTAATTTAATAAAATAATACTTTTTAAAATTAATTTTTAATTTAATTTAAGTTAATTTACAATAATAATAAAACTGCAGTGAATCACACAATTAGCAATTCAGCAGGAAAAACATTGTGTGCCGCAGGCTTAAGTCAATTATATTGTCATTAATTTTGATTTAATTAAGAAAAGCAACTAATCCAATTCTATTATATTATATTATAGCACATAGTATGTTTGTTATATTTTATATATGTTGCACTCTTGGATCTTTGTATATATTTTGTATTTAATACCCTTGTATCAGGCTTAAGCATCAAACGGAAATACAAGAGCACAACAATATATTTCATTTTTAAATTACATTGATGTACTTTTTTTTTATTTATAATCGTGATACAGAATATTTAATATAGCAATAGAAATGTAAAATGAATTCCAAGCTTTATTTTTAGGAGAAAATAAGTTATTGTCTTTTATTCCCTGTTGAAAACTTAAGTTAAATTTATTTTATAGAAAAACAAAGGACAAGTGAATTCCAGTGAGGAAGAGGAAGAGGATGATGAGGAGCCTAAAACAAGTGGAACCAATAGATCAAAGAATAGTGGCACAGATAGCGATAGTGAGTCGGAATCAGAATCGGAAACAGAAGTATGTATACAAATATACACGAGGTGTACAAGAATTTAAAAAAGATCTTACGTGTGCAGTCATATAAAGTATTGTGTTCTAATCTTTTATTAATTCTTTTCTTACAGGGAGGAAAGGCAAAGGGTGTAGAGAATTTAATTCAAGTAGAAAATCCAAACAGGGTACAAAGGAAAACAAAAAAATTATCCCAATTAAATCAGTCGTTAGACACTGCAAAACCAGAATTATCTCGAAGAGAGAGGTATGTATGGAATCGCTTTGAGCATAATCATTTTATGATAATGTATTGAAGATATAGCCTTAGAATCACATCTTGTTGTGTGTATCATTTGTCTCAGCCTCGACTGAAAATTCATGTGATTTTAATTTTTAGGGAACAATTGGAAAAACAAAGAGCCTATGCGAATTATCAAAAGTTACATGCGGCCGGTAAAACGGATGAAGCTCGAGCAGACCTAGCACGATTAGCTATAATTAAACAACAACGAGAGGAGGCGGCGAAACGACGAGAGGAAGAAAAAAAACAAAAGGAGATAGCACAACAGAAGAAGACCGAACTAACGCAGAAGGCACTCGGGAAAAAGTCCTAGAACGTCCTTTACTAATTGCTTGACTAATTAATCACCACTTGACTAATTAATATCCGGAGATTTGTCTCGATTTTCAAATCTCGAAATTTGATAAACCGGCCCATATGTTTGCTATATGCATTTTATGATATGTTAATGTCATTGTTTATATAAATACAATGAATTAAATGCAATCTTTATAAACGTCTGTTAGTTTTTATTAATTAAGAGATTAGGAGTAGTCAGAAGGCCAAAAGAAAGCACTTTTTCGCGAAATTTTTTTGGAGATTTATTCAAATCCCTTTTAGTAGATTTTTCAGTTTAAATATATTATAAAACATTTTAAGAATAACCAAAAAAAAATTTCATGAAAAAGTATCAATTTATCAATGATATGCGATTTCGTGGAAGGCCTCCTAAAAAAGACAGTCTGCAGCGATCACTGCTGCTCGGAACTGGATTATCTGAAATGAATCTGATTTAATAAATATATTAGTTTAGTGGATCCCTGATCGAGAAGGATTTGAAAAAAGTTATTCAGAAACAAAATGGTGGACGTTGAAAGTGAACACATCGATTTTCACCGAAAAAAATGCGTTTATTTTGGGTATAAAAAAAATACGTTGGACAAAAAATCCCGCGATTGGGACTCGCTTTTTATATGCAAAAGAAACTTGTAAAATTTCAGATCGATTAAACGGTTTTTTAGTAATTATTATCGATTTAAAAAATGCATTTAAAGTTTCAAGTATCGATTACACTGAATGAAAAAATATTTTTTTTTCAATTTACATTGAGTCGTCTATTCCAAGGCCATACAATAGACCTGCTGCCATAGACGCTTCTAAAATGCCACTCTGTCACTGTCAGCGAAGCATTCTTCCCTTTGCTGGGCGCGATGGTCGCTTATCTGTATATGGCTCGAATTTTCTTTTTCAGCATAGTTATGCGCATTAATCCTGCAACTAATCCTCATGACGTTCAAAATTGTCAGTACTCCTTGCATACTTTCATTGAAGGAGCACGTAGCTATGTATGCAGCGATTTGGACTATCCCAGAGAGCACAGGACATCCAGACTTGGTTTCAATCTGGTCCAAACGTTCATGGACTTAGTTTTAAACAAATATTTTAAAAACGTACGTTATACAACGTGTAAAGTATGTTGCATTTGGACATTTTAAAAATGTTCAACCTCATGCAAAAAATTTTCTAAGTCTGCTCGCGACGTGTTGCTTTCACTGACTTGACAAGTGAAAATTTTTTTAAGATCGTACAGTTTTATTTTTGTTACCTCCGTAACAAAAATTTATCAAATTATTGCGAAATAGTATATAGAATCACAAAATATTTTAACTTAACTAAGTCTTCTTTAGTCGTTATTACAAATGTAATATATAATTTTTATTAACAATATTAATAAGTGCTATAAGCTATTTATTAATGTGATGAGCTCGTGAAATATTAACAATAATCAATTAATCTTAGAAGGGCTAATAAGAGTAATGCCGCAGTTAACAGAGCGTAATCAATTAATGTAATTTATTATCTATATTTAGACGATGAACATTTTAAACATTTCGAACGTCGACAAGAACACGTACATTTTAATTAATACTTAATACACGACAAGCGTTGCTTAATGCACAATTGACCGCATGTGACACTCCAGACCGCGCTGGTTGATATTACAACTGGCAAAATAAAAAGATCACATGCACACATGTGGATCTGCTGTTTAGTGCTATGCGGGAGTAATTTATTCATGAAGTAATACAAGAAGAAGCATTGTATTTTTATACACCGAGGATGGCTTAAAGAAAAGCTGAAACGTCTGTAAATATAGCAATGCGGCATTGCTCTTATTAACCCTTCTAAGATTAATTGATTATTGTTAATAATTTTTATTATTACGTATATATATATATATATATATATATATATATATATATATAGGAATATATAAGTGTATAAATAATACTTAAGTATTTAAATAAATTACAATAAATAATAAATTATTTATTATAATTATCTTATTTATTTATGTACTTTATTCACATCGATGCCTGCAGAATTTACTTATTTATATATTCGTTTTTTATATACATACAACAATAAAAAGATATATAATACGTTATATTTATATTGTAATAACGGCTACTAGAGGATTTAATCAAGTTGAAACATTTCATGATTATATGTATTATTTGATATAGTAAATTAATTAAAGAAACTAATACCTAACTTGTTTATTCATTGACCTACTATCTTTTCATATCATTATTAATAACATCAAAGAAAATTTATTTTATTTTATTTTTGTACCTTACAAATATGTGATATACAAATATATATATAAAAAGTATTATTAATGATAAAAATATGGATACTGTTACTACCCAGATAACCAAACCTGAAGAGATAGATTTTGAGCAGAGTCTGTTATAAATTTCAGATGCCAGAAAGGCAACAAATCTTACACAGAATCTGTAATATCTAATGATGTCGACATTGCTGCTAGAAATCTGACAGAACTTGTTGACATTCTATGCCAATAAATTGGCGATAGAAATCAGACAGAACCTGCTGTCAAAATCTGACGACAGACTGGTGACAGAAACCGAGCAGGATGTGCGCTATCGCCGAATATTTCCAAGATTGTCGCTAGGTAGTATCTATTGGTGTCCATTTTTCGTATTTAAAATTTGTTGGGATCTTTATATAACTGAAATCTATCGAAACTGAGACATGTCATAATTATTTCTACTATTATTTATGCGTATACTTATTAGTGCGATATGATTGTGATTTTGCACCAAGGAAGCC
Organism: Cephalotes varians; assembly: GCA_037157785.1. Taxonomy (NCBI): domain Eukaryota; kingdom Metazoa; phylum Arthropoda; class Insecta; order Hymenoptera; family Formicidae; genus Cephalotes; species Cephalotes varians. Next base: position 62,276 of record JANQDE010000210.1, read on the forward strand.
TATAAGCATATAGTTGTTAGAAAATGATCATTGATATTAGTACAAAGGAGAAAAATTACGATATTTTTATGATTTTAGAATATATTTTTCAGAATATATTCTCAAAATCTAATGTGCTTCAATGTAAACTATATTAATTTTTGTTAATAAAATTTAATATTATTTAATTTTTGCTTGTTATGTTAAAAATTACTGTCTTAAAAATAAATAAAATAGGAAAAGGTCATTTTTGAAGATTTTTCAGTAGCAATGACGTCATAATTTAAATACCTACAACAGCAGCAGAGCCTGCTCAATTTCTGCCGCCAATTTGTCGTTAGGTTCTGTCAGTAGCTTTTGCTTTCCGATGCCAATCTGCTGTTTTATTACGTGAACAGATTTTGTCGACAGAATGGAAGTAGAATGAAAACCGCAGTTGATGTCAATCTGCTGATATTTTTTGATCAAATCTGCTGCGTCTGTCGATATTATGATAACATTTTGCTTACTGGGTATGTAATAAAAATATATTACAATAAAATTTCTTATTAAAATTTTTTAAAAATTAAAACTTGCTTTTAATGCTACACTTTAAGAACTTAATTTGTCAATAGTAATTGTAATATCAATTTTAAAATATAAATCGCTAAGTCAACTTTAATTTTTAATTAAAATGAATAAGTTGTTTAAATGTACTTATCTTATGTAAAGATAAAACAATAATCATATTCATCAGATAATTGAATAAACTGAAAGGGCAATTGTCTAGACAATCTACGTCCAATTAGATTCCAATCCTCATAACAAAATTAGATTAGATCCTAATAATTGAAATCTAATCTCAATCAGATTTAAAGTTGTAACGATGCACCCCGAACGCATCGTTACTAGCCTCCTCCTCACGCCGAACACCGCAATCATTCGCGCCGTATGACCGCGTGGCCATTAAAGGCTAATGCCCGTATCATAATGGGTGCATCCAGAAGCACAACCGCTCATTGAGCGCTCAGTGAGCTCTTGTATCTGATTAGCGTATTCTATTGGATCTAAAAATATTGGCCAATCAAATGCAAGAGCTCACTGAGCTCTCAGTGAGCGGTTCCGCTTCTGGATGTATCCAATAGCGATTGGCGATTGCGTCTGCGTTGCGCCTCTTGACCAATCAGAAAGAAGCGTATAGCTATCAGTTCCTTTCTGATTGGTTAAGAGACGCAAACGTAGACGCAATCGCCAATCGCTAGTGTGATACGGCCACTGAAATATAATAATACTGGAACGAGCGCGGGCGCTAGTGTCGTGAAATGACAAAGAGGGTCTTAAGTGGTATCTTTGTCTCTTTTTAGTACAATCTGGCCAAAAGTTTCATTGCTAACGTTTATTGGATACACGTAAACATCTTTTATAAACGAGACTGTACGATCCCCACTATCGTTTACCGCACATGCGTAGTATAGCTTAGAGAAGGCTAAAGATACCACCTTGGATGCTCTCTCTCGGATCACACTTATTCATAGGGTCGCGCTCGTTCCAGTATTATTATATTTCAGTGGATACGGCATAACACCGATTCGGGCCCAAACGTCGCCGGCCCGAAGCACGCCGAAGTCGCGCCGCGACACCGCCGTCGCCGCTACCACTCAAACGCTCAGGGAGAGAGACCGGCTTAACCGACGCCGGCTCAGGGCCAATTTCACCAACGTCGGTTAAGCTAACCGACGGTTAAAGTGTCAATCGTGATTGGTTTATTCTGATCAAAGACAAATGCGATTGGACAATTCCATTGGAATTAACCGTCGGTTAGTCTAACCGACGTTGGTTAAGCTAACCGACGGTTAAAGTGTCAACCGTGATTGGTTCATTCTGGTTAAAGACAAATATGATTGGACAATTCCATTGGAATTATCCAATCGCATTTGTCTTTGACCAGAATGAACCAATTACGGTTGACACTTTAACCTTCGGTTAGCTTAACTGACGTTGGTGAAATTGGCCCTCAATGATGCGATTTCGAGCCCGGGCACCACAGCGATTTTCCCACTCCTACGTACACAGTACTTCGATCGGATACTCCGTGCCGGAGCCACTAGAAAGCAAGACGGTGATTGGCCCCCGCGTTGCCGCTTTGCCGCGTCCTGTGTGCCAGAGCCATGATTGGTTATTGTTGCTCTGCAGAGCAACAATAACCAATCAAGCTTCAAGCGTCGTCTACAATGAGCAGTAGCAGTATGGATGAGGCTGTAAGAGTAAGAATTGACCAATCACAGTCGAATGTAAGAAGAATAGTTGATTGTGATTGGTCAATTTCTTACTCTTACCTCATCCATACTGCTACTGCTTATTGTAGACGACGCTTTAATAGACAGAGAAGGAAGTTGATACTATTATCTGCCTTTCACTCCACGCGTGTCTCTACCTCCACCACTGCAATCAGCAGCCCATTTCTGTGGGTGAATTCGTTTAAGCAGTCACTGCTGCAGAATGTATCATTTTATCTTTGTTTACGTCCAATGAACAATGAAGACAAAACGATATTTCTGCAGCAGTGACTGCATAAACGAATTCATCCTGTATGTCGATGATTTTTAACATACGAGTTTGATCATCTTAATCAGAACGCAGTCTTCATTTTCATGTTACTGCATCTTCACACATGCGCACAAGGGCTCTTGTCGCGGAATTTGCCATCTTCCATCACTGCCTGATCGCTGACGAAAAACTATTATCGGCTATCATCGAACACATTATTCCGATAGTCTCATCTCAACTGATTGAACATGATTTTAAACGCTGTATCGAAGACAGTTGCTGGCGCCTCGAGGATCGCTAAACTTTCTCTTCTGCAAAATGAAGTGGCGAAAGTGTCGAGCATCTTCACTGTCAACAGTAAGTACATATTTCGTTATTTAACACGAAAATAGTCAGCGATCGTATTGGCATATTTGCCGTTTGGATTCTTTTCTCGTTCAGATGACAATGTTCAACGAAAAAATTGAACAATTCGGGATTCTCGACAACTCTCATTTATGACAATCGATACATTTTGAATTTCTTACACATTCGAACGAAAAAATCGTTGATTATATAATCGATGGGTTGATGTTGATTCCACTTGCCAATATGGCGATTTAAAGTTAAATTCGTATTAATTCTATGAATGAATAAATGTTGTGCAGTTAGAAACGATAAGATTAAATATCTCTGCTTTGATCGGCTTGATCAAGAATAAATGAAAAAAACGTTTCGTCGTGTAGAACGTGTTTAACAATGAATTTAAAGTGGCCGCCGATTGTTTCTTTTTTTTTCGATATTTCTCTCTGTTCAAATAATTTGAAGCGCACGTTTCGAAATACAAGTTGAATAGTTGATAATACAAGTTGAAAAGGTCGGAAGATTAAAATTAGTTTTGATACTTATATGCATAAGTGTATGTATAAGTACACTTTACATTATGTAACATGCTCTTTGCTCGACTCAATGTTCACAAAAATTTAGGAATATTTTGAAATTAACTTCTTTTAGAAGAGATAAAAACCATTTAATGTAGTTTTGAAACTGTATGCATCTAAATAGAGTTGAAAAATTGTTTTTATTTGAAAGTATGATTATTCTAGAATATTTTCTAGAATCTGCATTAAAATCTTGTCTTAAACCTGCATTCATAGTTTGTTCTAATTTTAAGACAGATTTAAGTCCATTCTACAATACGTTGTATGTCGGTGTTATAAGCCATAAGCAAGGAGAATTAACCAAACACAGTCGAATGTGAAGAGAATTATTAAGGGCCATTCTACAATAAGTCATAAATCAGAAGTCAGAAGCAATAAATTGATCAATCATAATCAAGTATTTTTTTCATATTTGTCTGTGATTGGTCAGTTTATTGTTTCTGACTTATGGGGTGAATTATGCAGTCACTGCTGCAGAGAGTATCATTTTATCTTCATTGTTCATTGGACGTAAACAAAGATAAAATGATACCTTCTGCAGCAGTGACTGCATAAACGAATTCACCCATTGCTTATTGTAGAAAGCCTCTTAATTATAATTGGTCAATTCTTATGGCTTATGACTTACGACACCGACATACGACGTAGAATGGGCTTTAAGTAATGTCTTAGAGGCTTTCTACAATAAGCCATAAGTCATAAATCAGAAGTCAGAAGCAATAAATTGATCATCACAGACAAATGTGAACAAAAATACTTGATTATGATTGATCAATTTATTACTTCTGACTTCTGATTTATGACTTATAGCTTATTGTAGAAAGCCTCCTAAGATATAATTGTTCTGATTAGCTTGTAACATCAAGACTTAATGATCTTAAATATAAAAACCGACTATGAATACTGGTCATAAAATTCCTAAGAATAATTTAAGCATTATTTATCAAAGAAAAATATTTAATCAGCTGTTTTTGAATGTGTAGTTGAATGAATTGACATTTAGGCTGCTATTGAAAAACCCTATTCTGATAAGGTCTAAAATAGACATAAATTCAAGATTTTTTTAAAAATCAACTACTGTGTAGAATTAACATGCAGAGAAAAAATAAAGAAACTTTTATTATGTAATTCAAACCCAAACTATTGATTGAGTCTACTTAGAATTTTATCGGTTCTGCAGTTATTGAGATATAAAAATCTCAGGTGCTCGCATTTCGCCAGTTAGCATAAAGTACACATGGCTGATCTCAGGAGTCTATATATATAGATTTGACACCCGAGACACTACCGTGTCTCCTGATTTAAGGATTATATTATATAATATCACAGTATTATACAGTATCTGACAATTTTGTCAAGTGTTAAAGAAAAAAATGTAGGCTGTGAAACAATTTCTGCAAAGCTCCTCCGCCACTGCAGCAACGGATGGCAGGTTTCTGGAGATCTGAAATAAAAAAAGTGAAATATTTTTTTGTAAATAAATAGCTCTAAAATATAGCGTAAAATTTTCTTTTTTTGTTGAGAATTATGGAAGAGGGCTTGGTTTGAAAAAAAAAAAAATTGCTTGAAAAACAAAATTAAAAAATTTATTCCAAATAAATGAATTAACATATTGAAAATATTCTACGTTACACTGGAGATTTTCTTAAGAATATTCGTGTCAAATTTGAAGTTAATCGGACTATTAGTTTTGAAAAAAATTTCCATCCGACTTGAAAAATATAACTTCGAATAAAACGCAAAAGAAAAAATAAAATGATTTTTTTATATAGTAAAATGGAATTACCTCTAATGCTAGGTCTACAATGCGAGTCTTAGATCGATATTTATAATCGAATTTTATATTTAAGATTGTCTTAAGTACAGTCTTAAGATGTCATAAGTCAATCACAGAGCCATATTAGCAAAACATTACTTAAGGTCTTGAAATAAGGGCCATTCTACAATAAGCCATACTTAGTCATAAATCAGAAATCAGAAGCAATAAATTGACTAATCACAGACAAATGTGAAAAAAATACTTGATTATGATTGATCAATTTATTGCTTCTGACTTCTGATTTATGACTTATGGCTTATTGTAGAAAGCCTCTTACAGACAAATGTGAAAAAAATACTTGATTGATCAATTTATTGCTTCTGACTTCTGATTTATGACTTATGGCTTATTGTAGAAAGCCTCTAACTGTTCTTTAAGTCAGTCACAAATTTAAAAACCTAGAGACCCTCTAATAAGAAGCTGAACGTCAGAAGGGCTTTTGATTGGGCTGTCATTTCTTGAGCATTCCTATCAATTCAAATTTCAATTACTCATTATTATTCATTATATAACATAATTACTTATATAAAAAATTAAAATAAAAAATCGAAATTATTATAGTAATTTTTAGTATTTCAAATTTGCAAATTATAATAAAAATAAAATTAGGAAAAAGAGAGAGAGAAAGAGAGATAGATAATGTACAATAAAATAAAAATAAGTTTTAATTTAAAAATAAAAGATAAAAAACAAGATTTTTACAACATTATTTTAATTAAAGTATAACATACTCTTAATTAATTTTGTTAAATAAAACGTGCTAGTTAATCTCACAAAGACATGCATGCTTTCCACGCGTCCAATTTTTATAGCCAATATTTTTAATCCACAAGGTACGATTTTTTTTACAAGAATTTGTAGGAAATACTTTCATTACGTATCCCTTCACTGACGAGTTATCACCGAATTCTGTTGATCTACCAATTTTTCTGAAACTCTGTCAGTTTGCACTGCTTTGCTCAACATCGACATGAATTGAAACGCTTATATATGAACGCACACATTAGTGTGACTGAAAAAGTGAAATAGATTTATATTTCTCTCTCACTTGTAGGATCTTGCCAAGAATGACGGACCCGCCTGATGTCCAGTCTCTTATTAGAGGGTCTCTATAAAGTCTCTATAAAAATCAATTGACTGTTTTGGGGCAAACATTTGATTCATTGTTCTTTTGAGTTATTCTCTTAGTCTGCCGCTATTAAGCTGATTCTACATTAGTCACAAGGCGATGGCAAGCGGCTTGCGACAGTCAATTCGAAGCATCAATTTTAAGAGGCTTTCTACAATAAACCATAAGTTATAAATCAGAAATCAGAAGCAATAAATTGATCAATCACAAACAAAAATACTGTGAAAAAAATACTTAATTATGATTGATCAATTTATTGCTTCTGACTTCTGATTTATGACTTATGGCTTATTGTAGAAAGCCTCTAAAATGAACGCTTCTGATTGGTTATTGCAAGACGCTTGCGATCACCTTGAGACTAATGTAGAATGATCTTTTGCGCAATGTCGTACCTTACATTCGTGGATGCGTTCGCTCACGCGCTATAAGCGTTACTTTATCTTCCTTTCGCATGTAATGAGCGATAAAGATAGAAAGAAGTTTATAGCACGTGAGCGTTCAAAGATTTCTAACATCATGGATTCCTGGCTTACGATCTTAATGGGTCTACGAGTCTCAGATTCGTTCAGAATCGCAAGAGCGACCAGACAACCAATAAGAAGCATCAATAATACAATGCGAGTTTGACGATCTTAAATATAAGACTCGAATACCAGCCATACACTGAACACAAAAACATCCAGGCAGATGTGCTTTTCAGTTAGAATCCGTGACTCGCTCATGTGATAGCCCGATTCATCTTTCTATGAATTTACATAATTTGGTCAATTTTTAAAATGTTGATTGGGCTTGTCTTAAAATCTTTTTAAGACTCTGTTTTTTAAAAATGCAAAAACTCAAAAATTGATTTTTCCATATTTTCAAGTGAGATAACTCCTTAATTGTTACTACTAAATCTTAATAGCTGTCATAAAAAAAGTTAACAAAAATTAGTATATTTTTAGACCTTATATAATTTCTTAATTATGTACAAATTATGTGAAGCTTAAATGTAAAGTTTAATTGTCTTAAACAGGAAGAGACTATGCAGCCAAAGCCGCTACATCCAAAAGTGGTGCGCAAGGAAAAGTAGTTGCTGTCATTGGTGCTGTTGTTGATGTACAATTCGATGATGCTCTGCCACCTATCCTCAATGCTTTGGAGGTACAGAACCGTACACCTAGGCTAGTACTCGAAGTCGCCCAGCATCTTGGAGAAAACACAGTGCGCACAATTGCAATGGATGGTAATATTTTGTACATAAAACATAGTTTTGTACGCAATATATGTATAAGAGATTTATAAATTTTAATTGTGGGTCTCTTATACATGAATACAAATTGATATTTAGTGAATTCAATAATAAATCTTTTTTGTTGTAGGTACGGAGGGCTTAGTACGTGGTCAAAACGTGTTGGATTCTGGATTTCCTATTCGTATTCCTGTGGGGGCCGAAACCTTGGGTCGTATCATCAATGTCATTGGTGAACCCATTGATGAGCGCGGACCCATCCCCACGGATAAGCTGGCTGCTATTCATGCGGATGCCCCAGAATTTGTAGAAATGTCTGTTGAACAAGAAATTTTAGTTACAGGCATCAAGGTCGTAGACTTACTGGCTCCCTATGCCAAAGGTGGAAAGATTGGTAAGATATTATATATTGCAATTAGAGCTATGGAAATGTCAGATCAGATTTTCTTTAACAATATTATTGGAATTGTCAATCATCTGTTTCTGTTAATGTTCATTTTATGAATTATTTTAATATCATGTATCAGGTCTTTTTGGTGGTGCTGGAGTCGGCAAAACTGTACTCATTATGGAACTGATCAACAATGTAGCTAAGGCTCATGGTGGTTATTCAGTATTTGCTGGTGTAGGTGAACGAACGCGCGAGGGTAATGATCTCTATCATGAGATGATCGAATCTGGTGTTATTTCTCTCAAGGACAAAACGTCTAAGGTAGCGTTAGTGTACGGGCAAATGAATGAGCCACCTGGCGCCCGCGCTCGTGTAGCTCTTACTGGACTCACTGTCGCCGAATACTTTCGTGATCAGGAAGGTCAAGATGTACTATTATTCATTGATAACATCTTCAGATTTACTCAGGCTGGTTCCGAGGTAAATAAATATAATTTACTAAAAGAGATGACGGGCCAATGTATCTCGTATTTTTATATAATTTATAGAATCAATCATAATATGTAAAAAAATCATATGAATCTGTGAATGAACAAAAATGCAAGCAAATCATTTGTATTAAAATATTCTCAATTTATATTGACGAAGTACCATAAGCTTAATATACTTAATATACTTAATATATATAATATTATAAGTTTTTCTCAAATCTCAAATCTTTCTCTTTTCATTGCAGGTATTAAAACGGGAAATATAATTTTCGTTTAAATTAATATATTATGAATATATAGTTGTTCATTACAGAAATTAAAATTACAAATTTATTTAATAAATCTTTCTTCCTTTTTTATTCTTTTTAAACTCTCAATAACTACTAATATGTCTTCGATATCTCATATTTTGTATATAATGTATATACATGTTTTAGGTATCTGCTTTATTGGGTCGTATTCCATCTGCTGTGGGTTACCAACCAACGTTGGCCACTGACATGGGTACCATGCAGGAACGAATCACGACAACAAAGAAAGGATCCATCACCTCTGTTCAAGCCATTTATGTACCTGCTGATGACTTAACAGATCCTGCTCCTGCTACTACCTTTGCTCACTTGGACGCTACAACTGTATTGTCACGTGCCATTGCTGAATTAGGTACATATCTCTCTTGATTTCAGTCTAATACTGTACTGAATTAATGCACATTAAAGGCTACATATAAAGTATAAAATAAATACAATAGCATAATATAATCAACTTTGACATTAAAACAATACATATATGTTCTGTTATAAATAATATTGATATTTAATTATTTAAAATATATGCTTTTATATTTCACTTCGCTAACTTCATGTAACTTCAGCTTTTAGTGTGCACTAATCTAATGTAAGATGCAGGTGATCGAATTTACTATCTGAGAATTACAGTGTCCCATTTTAAAAGTTGCACCGAAATATTTCTTCAGCGAAGCATTTTCAGAAAAAATGTTTCAGACAAAAGTTGTTTGGGTCGAAGGGGGACATAAGAAGGGGATCACTGATTTGACTTTGGGTGGCGTCATGGGTGGATCAAGGTCAGATCAAGGTCACATTGGTTTTTTTTAATGGACCATGTTTTTGATTCCAGAATCTAATAGCTGATAGCAAGAGCTTTTCAAAACACTATACTGAAATTCATTTTTATTAAGTACTTTCCAAGTTCTGAGACTCGAAAGTTACAGTCTTCAGTATTAGCACCGGAATTCTAAGTTTATTAACGTGCTATTTCCGGATTGTTAATTCCGGGCTCTTTAACAAAATTATTCATGCCGATTACTTTCTGTCAACAGATTCTACGAGAACGAGTGTATGCGATCTTGTTCCTTTTTTTTTCTCGCATGTGTTCTAGAACATGCATAATATCTGAGCACAAGGATAGCACCTTGCCTTTACCTCATCGGTAAAAACGCGAGACAAATATTCCGATCAAGATTGTTGGAGTTAGGTCTCTGGTTTCATACAACTGTCGAACCTTTGTTTACTGTCTATCTTTGTTTACTATCGTCTGCATTACGCGCGCTCTGCATTAGATTTTGCCGCAGATTTTTTTGGAAAGTTCCATACAAGTCCATTATATTGTTGATCTATCAGTATGCCTGATTACAACTCTAATGAGATTGTCGACATACTTCTAATGCTTGGTGAGTGCAAAGGTAACTATCGCAGAGCTGCAGCTTTGTATCATCAGAAGTTTCCTAGAAGAAAGCATCATCCAAATGATAGTATGATTCGCATAATAGAGCGTCGCGGACTCACGTTAATAAAGCATCTCGACGTGAGATGTAAAGGACTTATGTTAATAAATTTAGGATTCCGATGCTAATGCTGAAGACTGTAATTTTCGAGTTTCATAACTCGGAAAGTACTTAATAAAAATGAACTTCATTATAGTATTTTGAAAAACTCTTGCTATCAGATATTAGATTCTGAAATAAAAAAAAAAAAATATATATATATATATGGTATTCTATTTAAAAAAATCGATGTGATCTTGATCTGACCTTAACGACGCCACGAGGTCAAATCAGTGGTACTTTCTTATGTCCCCCTTCGACAAACAACTTTTGTCTAAAACATTTTTTTCTGAAAATGCTTCGCTGAAGAAATATTTCGGTGCAACTTGTAAAATGGGACAGTGTACAGTGTCCAAAAAAGATTGGACTTCGGATTTACTCCGATGTTTTTGAAAAAAAAAGTTTCAGATAAAAGTAGTAAAATATGCAGCTACATAATTTTTTTTGAAAAGCAACTTTTTTTTATACCAATTGATCGTCTCATCATTCTGTGCATAAAAATATTGATACAGTTACTAAAAAATGAATAGTTTAAATATTTTACATATGTCAAAATGTGTGAATTTCAACTCATATCTCAAAGAGTACTTAATCAAAAGAAGTTTCATTGTAGTGTTTTGAAAAGCTCTCGAGATCAGTTACAAGAATATGCGATAAGAAATGGGGATTTCCATTTAAAAAATTCAAGCTAATCTTAACGATTCGTCCAAGATCAAACTGATAAGATCAGTAAATAAATCTTTTTAAACTCTGCAACTTTTGTTTGAAATATTTTTTTCAAAAACATTCTCCCGAATAAATCCGGGGCTCCCAATCTTTTTTGGAGACTCTATATATTGTCACAATTATGTCTATAATCAGAACATGTATTTACTGGTAATATAGGTATTTATCCAGCCGTTGATCCTCTCGATTCTACATCCCGTATCATGGATCCTAATATTATCGGTATGGAACATTACAATATCGCCCGTGGTGTACAAAAGATTCTCCAAGATTACAAGTCGCTGCAAGACATCATTGCAATTTTGGGCATGGACGAATTATCAGAGGAAGACAAGCTGACGGTTGCACGTGCGCGTAAAATTCAAAGATTCTTGTCCCAACCATTCCAGGTAATAGAAAACATATATTACTATATGTAAACGCAATCCCTTCTCTGGAAATCATTGTAATTTCCAAAACATTAGTATTATTTTCATAAATTATCTTTCTCATCATTTTTCTTATTATTTGGACTTCCATTCTTCAAAGAATGTAATACAATAATTTATTTAATAATTTATTAAATTATTTTGGGACTTGTTTCTGTTTTTGGTTCTTGTTTCTTCATAATGGAATATTTTTTTTAATTCTTATACTAAGATGTGATAGCATTAAAAATCAAAGCCGAGTTTTTTTGTTTAATAAATGATTAATTTGCCATTACATTAAATATTTCTCTCTACATTCATCTCTTTATGTAATATGCATTGCATTAAAAAATCGATTGTGTTATTCTAGGTCGCCGAGGTGTTCACCGGTCATGCCGGAAAATTAGTACCATTACAAGAAACCATTAAAGGATTCCAGAAAATTTTAGGTGGAGAGTTGGATCATTTACCGGAAGTAGCATTCTACATGGTCGGCCCGATCGAGGAAGTAGTAGCGAAAGCGGAATCATTAGCCAAACAATAAATTAATTTCGTCATTATAAAAGCATTGTTATTTTATTTCATCATTCGTTAAAGCAATTTTCCTACGAAATTTTCTTATAATTTTTATCATATCGTAATTCCTTAAATGAAATTAACAAATACTAAAAATGTTTGAAAGAAATAATAAAAGAAAAGCGAAAAACAAAGATTTGATATTGAGTTCTTCATCGCAACATAACATGAATTATTATTGTAATAAATTATATTATCAGAGTTTATTGTACGTATTTAAAAGATTACTTTATGCTTTATTTTATTTTTATTACAAAAATGTTCATTAGAAATTACAAGGAAATCAAATTAATATCTTCAATCAGAATACACATTGACATTAACGCTTCTAAACTTTCTCTATATATCTAATTGATATGATCGTGTTGTTAATTAACGTATACCGCAGAATCATGTATATGTTAGATATTAATAAAAAGTTTTACAAAAACATACAATGTTCATTGCCATTCATATCATGTACATATGCCATTATATATTTTAATAATTATTAATTAATATTGTAAAAAAAACATTAGTAGGTGACATTATATATTTTATTTTAATAATTTTCAATTAAAGTTGTGAAGAAAAAGATTAATACAATATATAATTGAAAATCTAATACAATATAAAAATAAATTATAGTAAAATTATAGTAAGATCACATATCCTTTTTTTGTGTTGCATAAAACATGTTAATGGTCAGTTATTTTTCTTCATCAAAATCAATCATTGGTTGCTCCAATCTATATGACTCTTTTAATATCTAAAAAAAAAACGTTCTCATAATTTTCTGATATTTTTTTTCCTATAAATTTCAATATGCCTGTGTGTGTGTGTGTATACACACATATGCACACACACACATACACACAATTTAATTGGATAAATTAGTCATAGAATACACCATATATAATCAAAAGTTTACAAAATAGCTTTTATACACATGAGATTAAAAGTTGTAAAAAATTCTATTAAAATCTATCTATTAAAATTGAAATCCGAATCAAATCCCATTAAATAAAAGATCTTAAGGCTCCTGAGTAGTCACCGCGGTCACATTGAATCGTGACGTTATAAACGAGAAATTCACGTAAAAGTTTCTTGTGTGCCATTTCTAAATAAATAGAATTTGGATAAAAAGAACTAACGAGATCGCTTTAGAACATTTGTAAAAATGAATCGAAGCTATCCTTTTTCTCTCTGACAGTCAGTAAATGGCCGTAAAAGGTGATAAAAAGCACGTGAAATGCATTTACTTAATGCGCATGCGTAATCTATTTTCATTTTACTTTTACGACCATTTACTGACTATTAGAGAGAAAAAGGATAGCTTCGATCCATTTTTACAGGTGTTCTAAAGCGATCTCGTTAGTTTCTTTTATCCAAATTCTATTTATTTAGAAATGGCACGCCCCAGCAAACGAAAATGGATTGAAATGAATTGAAAATGTTAATCCATTTTAATTCATTTGAACAAAATACGGATTGAAAAAATTGCATCTACATCATTTTAATCCTATATCATGGATTAAAATGAATTGTATGACCGGAGTAACTTTTTTTGGATTTAAAAAGTAGAAATCATTTTGTTTTAATCCCGCGTGATAGATTAAAATGAATTAATGGTCTGCATTTTTTTTTTTAATTGAAAAGAATAAGAATCGCTTTGTTTTTATCCCTTCATATGGATTAAAATGGATTTAAGAAGATTCGGAAACTTTAATTGGATAGAAATGGATTCAAAAGATCAGAATCTGGATTTGATATGAACAAAACGAATCTATTTCTGTCTATTTCAATCCATTTTCGTTTGCTGAAGCAAGAAACTTTTACGTGTCTGCTTATGATGTCACGATTCAATGTGACTACTCAGGAGCCTTAAGGATATAACTTACTTTCCATTGTTCCATGTTTAATGATGTGACAATTTGAACACCCATTCTATTGCCAGATTGTTCTTGTGAATTTATTTCCTTGCGACATGGTTCCACAACGAGATTTCTGTGATCTGAAATAAAAATAATCATCAAATTTCAATAATAAATAAGAAAAAGTGATAGAATTACTGGCTTTGAAAGATAAGATACCGTTTTTCAATTTCACTACTCCATCTTTTATAAGGAATGATATGTATAACATATTTCTGATAGTTCTTCCAAAATCATGAGGATGCAGAATGAGTTGAAAGAAATCAAGCGGTTTCCTTGTTTCCTTACAGTAACATGTGATTAATTTTTTAATTTTCCTCACAGTACGTTCCACACTGTCTTCATCCTTTGTATTTGCTTGTGACATTAGTTTATCAGGTACTGTCATTGCAGCTTGTAATGCTACTCTCTGTTCAGATTTCTTCCTAATTATTACCTTCTTCTCTAAGGGATCCAATGTACCTGAAATAAAAATTACAAAAAATTTATTAGATTTTTTGTAATTTAAATTAGATTTTCATGGATAAGTATAGACTTAGAATTACATGTCTCTAAGAAAATATTTAGAAAGAAAAAATATATCTACAAAATTAATAATTGCAATATATTCTTTTTTATTTCTAACGTTACAATAATTGTAAACACACCTAATAGTGTGTTGCTATTAGCAATCCTTTTAAACAATTTTGTTATCCGTCTTTCTAAAAGTGACCAGTTTGGAGACTGTGATTCTTCTGATGTTTCTTGCAAATATTTTATCTAAGTAAAAGATATTAAAATAATAGCTATATGATAATAATATAACAGAAATATAAACATAATAAATAAAAGCTATTTAGAAATAGCAACATATGTGACATATTTTATAATATTTTATAATATTTTATAATTTTATATAATTTTTATATAATGTAAATAGATAAGTATTATAATTTTCAGCAAATCTACCAATTTTTGTGAAAAGTCGATATGATCATAGTCACGCATTCTCTTCGTCAGTGAGACAGTACAAGTTTTTAGAACTTTAGAAGACGATGTCATCATTTCTGAATCAATAAGCACCTCCTGTTGATTAGAAACTGAAAATATAAATAAAATACAGATTAATATAATGAATAAATAAAATTAATGTACTCAGAACATTTTATAATTTTTTAGAATTACATATTATGAGATTCAATGACTTAATGTATGTATCTTGCATTATACATTGAACATATACATATATGTCCAATTTGTATATAAATATTGTGTATAGTTTAGTTTGTATTTGTAATATAAATCAGTATTGATCAAAACAAGCATGTTATTATTATTTGTAATATAAAATTCTGTATATTTATATATTGCAAGAATAATATGAATAATTAAAAATTGTACATGTAATTGTATATATAAATGTATAAAACATAACTTTAAAACTTTTTATACCTTTTTCTTGTATACTTGTTTCAAAAGTAACATGATCAACTTCGTTTATGGCTTCATCCAGTTTATTTATTGTGGAATCATTGATCACTTCTTCTGCAAATTATTTATTAATTGACTGTACTTCAGATACAAGGTAAAAAATAAAATAAAATGTCTTACGTAAAATCAACGTTCGCTGCAAGGCACGCTTCAGGCAATTTTTACGCTCCCTGGAAGATCTTGTATTGATGAAATTTAAAGAATCCATTGAATTTCTGCCGTTAAACATTTTGATAAAATGTTTAAAGTTTTTATACTTCTACAATTTCTTTCAATAAGAAATAAAAACACCCTGTTCTGAAAAAAGATGGAAATACTTTAAACAATTAGAAATATAATACCATGCAATAACATTTTTATATATGAAAAAATCAATATGTCTGTGAAAGCAGAGATAAAATCTAATGTATAAACATTTATTCCATTCTATGAGATTAAATTATTTATATTTTTTATGCACACTTGAAATTTAGAAAAGGTCATTTCTGCTATCCCTAGTAAAATTTTTTTTTAGAATATTTAATATAATTTTTCAGAATTTTCCAGAATTTCTGTATAATTTTATAATTTCTTCATATTTTCTCATGATTTTTATATAAATTGGAACATTTTTCAGAAATGCCTAATTTACAATTTCTTATAAAAATCTGAAAAAGTTTAAGGTTTTTTTCAGAAATTACAGAATGAGAAATTTTAGAAATCTTAGAATATTTCAGAATTTACATATATGAAAAAATTCTAAGAAAAGATGTAAATTTTTTTCAGTATTTTTAAAAAATATTTCAATTTGTATAAAAGTTCTGAGAAAAATTTTCAGCAGGAATAGTACAAGAAAATTTTGTAATTGTTTAAAAATTATGTAAAATTAGTCCCTAAATCCGGAAATAATAAAATTAAAACGATTGAAGCAGAACAAAATAAAGAACACATTTATGGTCGCTTCTTCTTTCTGACATTTCATTTGATTAAAAAAATCCATTTTGGTTTGCTCGAATCGCTTTAATTTTGTCATCTTCGGATTCAATGATCAATTTTATATGGAAATATATGATTTCGGATAATCGCAAAATTTTACCTTGCAGCCGAATAACCTTTAAACTTCAAATGTGCATAAAAACGCAAATAATTCGATCTCATGGAACAGAATAAATGTTTATGATAGATTACGTTTCACGAACATTCGATCGATTATTTTCGTATGAAAAAACAATTATTTTTATTATACAGTTTAATTAGAAAACTTATGGCTCCAGCACATAGTGTTGCTAAACGGACCGCTTTTTTGGCGCATGCGCAACAGTAATGGCTCTGGCAGACAGGACGCGGCAAAGCGGCAACGCGGTAACGCGGTGGCCAATCACCGTCTCCGTGTTGGAGCCATTAGAAAGCAAGACGGTGATTGGCCACCGCGTTGCCGCGTTGCCGCTTTGCCGCGTCCTGTCGGGTGGGCTCCGATAGCCCACGTCGCCGATTGGCTAATTTAAAATAAAATTTTCTGATTGGTGGTCCAGTGGAAAAACTCTAAGCACCGGGGCGATGTGTGTGGACGTGTGCTATCGGGACGTGTGCTAACCATAGAGATATAAGACTAGAGAGCAGAAAGTATACGGTAGGCAGTAAGCGGGAGCGATATCGTGTGCGATAGAGAAGTTGCATTAGAGGCCCCGGTTGTCTCTCTCGCACGTTAGCGTTGATTGGCTGTCGAAATGATATGCGTGAGCCACAGCGAATCAGCGCTAACGTGCGAGAGAGACAAGTAGGGCCCTTATTGCTATTTTTACATAACAGGGGAAAGTCTCTAGGCACTGGCTGCTGTGAGTGGCTGTAGTCAAACGGGACGCTCCCGTTTTTAAGTTATAAAGAAGAATAATTATCGAATCACGCGTATAGGAGATAGGCAAGGGCGGCGCAACTCACTGTCCGATATGGACGATTACGTGAGACGCTCAGCTGTGATCAGCTAGAGAGAGAGAGAGAGAGAAAGAGAGAGAGAGATTTAGATCGAAATTATAATAATTTTATAATGAAATAATTATATTGCACATTTATCGGATCATATTGACTTGTACATTATTACGTATATTTTTTTAGAAACAAAATTTTTTAATGAAACAAAAATTTTGAAAATTAACAATACATTCATAAAAATATTTCAAAAATAAATGATTATTATTTTTAATGGTTATTATTATTATATATATTTAAATTAATATATATATTTAAATAGTTATTATTATTAATAACTATTTACTTGATTTGTAAAAAAATTACCATTTTTATTTTTAAATAATTATTATTAGTTAATAAATTTTTTATTTAAATGATTAAGCTTTCGGTCGACAGACATCACATTTTGTTAAAAAAAAATTTTTATTTTATGTAAATAAATTTTTTTTTAATATAATAATTTTTATTCAAATTATCCTTTTATAAGAAAAATATTTTAATATTTTAAATATTAAGTATTTCTTTATTTATAAACAAAATTATATTTTTGCTTTTATGTCATACAATAGTTTATTAATTCAAATATATTTACTGCTTGATTTAAATAATTGATTTCTTTGCAAATATTTTAATAAATTATTTTTTTTAATCAAATAAAATTTTTTGGTATGTTTTTTTCAGTGTATATTTTACTATTTATCCATATTATATTATTATTAGAAATACAAGATTAATAAAGTATTTTGTCTTTTATTTAAGATAGCTTTATTTTCAAATGTATGTTATGCTTTATGCATAAATGAATTTTTATAAAAAAAAATATTTATATACAATGAATGAAAAATACATTTTTTAAATTATATAATTCCTTTTTTATAAAAAAACTAATGAGCCCGTTTAATTTCAATTGATGAAGTAGCTAGCCTGTTCGTCTAGCGATTAAACATTTCGTAAGTATTTATTTCGAATTTGATAGATACGAACGGGAGGGTCCCGTTAGACACGTCCCGATAGCACACGTCCACACACATCGCCCGGTGCTTAGAGTTTTTCCACTGGACCACCAATCAGAAAATTTTATTTTAAATTAGCCAATCGGTGACGTGGGCTATCGGAGCCCACCCGATACGAACTAACCATTTGGCTTCACTATTTTTTAGATAAYTTATAGAGTAATAATGAGAAATAAAGATTTAAGCACTAGTTAGATATTTCATAGATTTTTATATAGCTAAAACCGTTTTAACAATAAAATAAAAATATTCTGTTAAACGCAGTTAATTAACCTTGCCAAATAATGAAATAAATTGCCAAATAAATTGAATGTTATTGGTTTAAAAGTAGGAACCAATTACATTTAACTAATCAGTAAGCAGTCTGATTGTTTCAACCAGCTTAAGATCATGTTCGATGTACATACATTGCCAGTACTAAAAATCTAGTTCACGTTATGTATACTAACAATGTATATCAAAACATTATGTATTCAATTTATAAATTCGCGACATATTCACTATGTATACACATTCATATTACGTTGACATTTATGAATTAATATTATATATATATATATATATATATATATATATATATATATATATATATTATAAATATATTATTAAATTATATAACTGTGACAGATAATAAATATAGTCTTTAAAGAATACAAGGTATATATACAATACAAGGAATTTATACAACAAATATATATATATATTTTTAAATATAAATATTTATATTTAAAAAATATAAATATATTTGAGTTATCTAAAGTTTAGTTAACTGGAGTTGATTAAAATAATCGATTCTATTCTACAGATAAATATTTTGTTTTCAATTAAAAAGAAATTGGAAAAAAGTTGTTCAATATCACATTATTTCATATAGGTAAGTCTTCTATTATAATAAATTCTTTTAATCTAAATATGGGAATAACTGTATCCTGATCGTTTTATATCACATTTTTTGTTTTTTATTTATATTTTTTACATTCGTGTTACGTATGATATATTATAAGAGGCACTGCTGTTTCGGCTCTGCCTCGCCGCGTGTAACTTGGCGCCAAGACACTACCGTGCCTCTTGAACCAATCATCGATTATTTTTCTCACAGTCAATTTTTTATGGCTTAAGATTTATTACATCTATTATAAATTAGTTAAAGTAAATAACTTAAAAGTGAATTTACATTAAGGCGGAAAAGTAGGATGCGGAAAAATAGAACGAGTAGAAAGTTAGACAATCGATCAAAACTAGAGTAAGGAAGACGATCATCTTTATAGTTCTTTAGTCATTCTGCTTCTGCAAAGCCACATTAACTTTCTGTTCCTTCTGCTTTTTCATATTCTGTTTTTCTGCTTTAATGTGAATACTCTTTAAGAAAATGCTGGAGTGATAAACTCCGATGGGAGAGTATCTTCTACTAAATAAAATTAAAAATATCGATATTATCGATATTTTTAATTCCTTTTCCTACATTATCATTTCAGTTCAGAACACATCAAAGTGTGTACGTAATGTTTGTTCAACCTCGATACGATAGAAGAGTCCAGATATATGATTTGCTCTGTTCTTCTCTCTCACTATATAACTACCCATACAGCACAGACCTCCAAGGGACGTCCTAAAGACGTTCTAAGGACATCCCTACGTCCTGAGGACATCCTTGGACGTTCCCAGAATGTCCATAGGATATCGTGTGCTGTCTGGGTATAGCTATAGCTACGTGATTTTGTTTTCTAAATTGACGTTGGAACACGCGACGTTGATAATTTTTTATAATTCTGTAAAATTATTCTTTCTTCTGTAAGTGAGACATATTGTTGAAAATGGAAAACGGCTTTTGTCGTTTCTTGTCACGCAGTATAAGCGTGTAATTTGTAAAAAAACGCGACCAGGAAAAATGAGACGCAATTGTTTTCTTTTGAAGTTTTATTATCTCGATTAATTTAACTTACACGGTTAAACAAAAAAAGGGATAATTTTTAATATTGAATGATTAAACGGAAATACTTGAGAATTAAAAAAGAACGGAGATGAACGAGAACAATTGTCTTGTAGGCTCGAACTGAGGTTTTCTTATATCATGCTTTACTAGAAAAGAGATTTCTTTCTAAAATAATTTTGTAGAATGAAATGAGAGACTTGTATAATTGATTAATAAGTAAGATGTTGAGCAAGCAAGGTTCCTCAAGTGTCTGTGAGATCAATTCTGTCGATGAATATCGACAGAATGAGCATTATCCTGATTTCCAGACGAACTCCAACCTGTAAAGAGCTATGTTCTTGAAACAGCGTTGCTTCGAGAAGTTTAAGTGCGACGCGTATGGCTTGCTGACTTTCTGGAGAGGGTTCAGTCCTCGGAAATCTCGTTGAGCCTTCGATGAAGGATCTTCGATAGTTAAGCAATGCTTCAATCTGCTTACAATTTTTTGAGAATAAATCGTTGCTGTATCGAGGAGAACATTCGTGCTTGCTGCTGGCGGCAGAAAACCGAAAACCGGAAGCTGTCATTCACGGCGAGATGAGATGGGCTTCGAGCCCCCCTTGAGCGCTGCCTAACGACTGCTTCGAGCATCCGCGTGAAACGCTATCGAACTCGCAGAGTTTCGAAGCGCGATTTTTGAACATTTTCGCCCGCCTTCATTAATGAAAATTAGAATTAAGTATATGAAACAGGAACAGGAAGAGGATAGTTTAACAATAGGTCATTTTAGAGTCACGGTTTGAGTGCGCACAGTTACAACTCGTATCTTTGCATCCTTTCCTGGATGCGAGGCAATGATTCGACTGAGAGGCCACTTCGACGGAGGATATTATTCATCTATGACCTAGAACAAGAAAGCCGTTTTGCAGAGAAGAAGTTTCTTGATTCCATTTGTAGACAGCGAGATAACGTTGCAAACATTCCTTTGATCAATGAGACCAAAAACTCTCTAGCATTTGACGAGTTAGTTGCCATCGAGAGAAATGTGAAATTTTGACCCTTTCGAGTTCAGGTATCGCTGCTCGTACGTACTTCCAATAAGAAAATGTGTTAGAGTTAATGTTTGGAAATCGTCTGGATCATCAGAGAGAGGACACAATGGTCGAGAATTTAAAACTGCTTCAACTTGAGTTAAAAAGGTTGTCATTTCTTCATAAGTAAGTAGATGAGTTCCAATGACTTTTTTTAGGTGGTACTTAACAGATTTTACTCCGGCTTCCCATTTTCCGCCGAAATGTGGTGCTGATAGAGGGTTGAACTTCCATTGAGTGCTGTCGTTGGCTAAAAGTGAAGCTAGTTTTCCGAATTCTCTAGAGGAGGTGGAAAAGAGAGTTCAAAGTTGGAATCAGCTCCTTTGAAGTTCCACAATCGCTTGTTAGTGTTGAACAAATTCCTTTCCTTCGTGAATCGCTTATAAGCAGTCATGAATGCGTCGGTGGTATAGTCAGTAACAAGTTCAATGTGCACTGCGGAAGTTGAAAGGCATACAAGGCGATCCATGCCTTATATGTAGATCCTTCCTTTCCAATTTTTTAGAAGCGGACTGGCATAATCTACATCAGAATGGACGAGATGGATTTAACCGTTCTAGAGGGAATTGTTCCATAATTTGTTGAGCTCGTTTTTGTCTATATCGTGCGCACACATTTTAAGATAATGATCGGATTGGTGCTCGGCCTTCAATGATCCAATAATTGTTTCGAATAAATGACAGTGATTTGAGTACCTCTATGGATTGTACGTTTGTGAGCATCAGCTATTATTAAAGAAGTTAGTGGCGAATCTCTTGGAAGAATCAGAGGATGTTTAACATTTTCAGGTAAAAGGGAGAATTGAAGACGCCCTCCGATGCAGAGAAGGTTTTCAGAATCAAGAAAAGATGTGAGACGTAGAAGACGATTAGAACGCGGTAAAGGATTTCCTTGAGCGAGAATTCTTAGTTCTTGTTGAAACGATGAATGTTGAATACTCTTGACCCAGTAGAGTCTTGCTATGTCGAGTTCTTCTGTAGTGATAGGAATGGTTATGTCGCATTTCGAGAGCTTCAGAATCGCGATATAACTTTTATGCATAAAGCGGTAATGCGTAGAAGTCGAGTGAGACTAGAATATTTGTGTTCGAGATCCCATGGTGGGTTTGATTGGGTAGTAGTAACGAACACTTTTGCTCGTTCTTCCAGGTTTTCTTTATGAGGTGTCATTTGCGGTTCTTGAGGCCATGTTGAAGAAGCCAGTGTGGTCCACCAGATTGTGTTTTTAATTAATTGAGTAGGTGATGAGCCTCGAGTGGCACAATCAGCTGGATTGTCCGTTCCGGGAATAAATTTCCAGATTGCTTGCGGTAAAGTTACGTGAATGTAACAAACTCGATTATGGATGAATTCTTTCCACCGAGAAGGATTATTTATCCAAGTATAAACTATAGCTGAATCGGTCCACAGAAAAATTGAAACGCAGTTCCGCCTTAAAATTTGTGAGACACGAGATACTAGATTGGCAGAACCGCTCCTGAGAGTTCAAGACGTGGAATATAGTCAATTTTTTCAATGGCGCAACCTTTGTTTTAGAGCAAATTAAGTTTGTAGTGACTTTTTCTTCTTGATTGGAAGATTTTAGATAAACAGTTGCGCAAATTGCGCGTTGCGTCACAGAATCCGTGAATTTCAAAGTCATGTTCAGAAGTTAAACTAATCCATCGGAAATTTTAATTTCGGTATGTCTTGAAGGAGATTGAAACTGAATCCATTTTTTTGATGTTGATAGAGATAAGGGATCATCCCATCTTAGTTTGAGTGACTAAAATTCCTGAATGAATATTTTAGCTGTAATTATAACAGGAGCTAGAAGATCAAGAGAATCAAGCATTTTAGCTGTAGTTGATAGAATATTCGTTTAGTCATTGTTGGAATAGATGATGTAATGGAAAAGTGGAATGCATCAGCAGAGGTGTTGAAACACAATCCTAACACGTGAATCATTGCTGTTTCGTCAAAATGCAAGGAGATTGACCTTGCATGCTTTTCAGGAGAGATGGATTCGAGGATTGCAGGATTACTTATCCTTTTTTGGAGAGGAAAACCGCCCGTCTTGCACATTGAATTTAATTGGCGGACTATTTCTTGTGTTTGAAAGATAGAATAAGCGCCTCCGAAAATATCATCGGCATACCTTCCTTGAGTAAGAGAAGGAATAGCAAGAGGATATTTGTTGCTTTCGTCTTCTATAAGCTGCACGAGCGTGCGTAACGCTAAAAAAGGAGCACAGGCTAAACCGTAGGTCATTGTAGTGAGTTGGTATGATACGATATCCTTCTCTTGGTTGATTCAAAAAATCCGTTGGAAGTTCCAATTTTCTTGATGGACGTTAATTTATACGATATATTTTCTCTATATCCGAAGAAAAAACGTACTGAAATGATCTGAACCATATTAAGAACTGCACATCGAATACATCGATTTGCAGTTTCGTTTCAGTATGAAGGAGATCATTGAGTACTGGAGTGAAACTCCAGTATTGGTGACTTGATCCATTGAAAACGACTCTTAGTTTAGTAGTTGAACTGGTTTTTCGAATAACTCCATGATGAGAAAGATAACAGAGCAATTGAGGTTCTGCTTGTGAATCGGATAGTTTCATATAACCCAATTGTTCGTACTCATTTAGGAATTCCAAATAAGCTTGTGCATGAATCGAATCATTCGCAAATCTCTTAGATAAATGAGTGATCATCCGAAGGGCCCTTAAATGAGAGTCTAGTTGAATTGCTGATTGCTTAAAGATTTAACTATATACCTTCCCTCTTGATCCCGCGAATGAGTTAATTTATAGTTCGCAGTCTTGTTCATCCTTTGATAATGATAACGTGGTAGATGATATTTCCTCGAGCTTCCAGAAATGTTGAAGATCATAAAGGTTTTATCAACTGAGATATGATATCCTTGCGAATATGTTATGTCGCCGTTAGTTGGGCCCGAAATAATCCAGCCGAGTTTTGTGCGTTGTGCAATTGGTGATTATGCGTCTCCTTTCACGATTCCGTCTTTAATGATCTGAGGATAAACATCGGCTCCTAATATTATATCAATAGGTCTTGGAAATGAAATTAGGATCAGTAAATATAAGTCTTTCTAAATGTGGCCAATCGTTCTTTTGAACGTTGACAGATGGAACAGAAGAAGTTAATTTAGATAAAATGTGCTGATATCGAGATTTCAGAATTAGTATTGAAGTGAGATCTTATTGTGAAATGAGTTAAGCCTTTTGTTTTATTTGCTTTCTTACCATCAACTCTCATTAAAGAAATAGAAGAATGACTTCTGGTAAGGTGAAGTAACTGTACTAGACGTTCTGAAACGAGCGAGATTTCAGAATCTTGATCAATGCTCTTGCCTTTGTTGTTTGTCCATTGTCAGCAATAACTGAAATTTGAGCTGTAGCTAATAAAGCATATGAGCAACTCGGTTTTTTTCGATTGATGAATGCAGCACATGAGATTCCGTTGATTTGGGTTCAATCGATGAAGTGTCTTCTGATGTTGATGGTGCAGAACTGGAATTGTTAATCTTGGGATTACTCTTTTGATGGATAGTTGTGATGCTTATGTCCGCATTTCCGACAGCGTTTTGTTATCCGGCAGGATGAAGCTCTATGAGGCAACTGTAACAGAGTTTATGTTTGTTAATAATAGCTACTCGTTGTTGTACTGATTTGAAATTGTGGGCAATTAGCAATATAATGATTTGATAAGCATAAAAAACAAGAACTTGGTCTATTAGAATGAGTATCTTTAACTTTTCCTTGAAAATGAGATTTAGCAGACGTCGAAATTAATGAAGAAAGTTTTCCTGTTCGAGATTTTTCAAAGGCTTGGAGAGAGAGGAGTCTTGACATTAAGAATTCGTTGAATTGGCTCCATGTTGGAGGCTCTTTAGATGGGCCTAAATGATGTTCCCAAGCTTTTACAGATTCTGGATCAAGCCGTTGCACTGTGATAAAAACAAAAATATCATCCCAGGTATTAACAGACCTTTTCAGTGTCTCGAGCGTGCGATAAATTTGCATTATGCTGGTGTAAAGCTATTCTATTTCAGCAGCTGATTCTTTTGTCATGCGCTTGAGACTCGTTAGAGATTGTAGTGCTGAATACGAGAAGTCGTCTATTTTCATAAAAGGAAATCAATGTATCCATGCTTTTTGAAAATTATCAGCGATGAGTGTGGTATTTTTTTGTAAATGGGAGGCAGATCCGATTAAACTTGTTTTGAGATATTGTAATTTCTCTAGGGATGACAACGTCGGATTGGCTACAATGACAGAGCTAAATAAATAAATCTTTGAAGGATAACCATTCAGAAGGAGAACCAAATTGAATTTAGGAATATCAATTCGAGGAAGTCGAGCATGGAAGAAAATAAGGATATTAGAATCTTGAATGAGATCGAAATAATGGTATTTCATTGGTGTTCTCTGAATTATAAGAGAAATGACGTCATTTTTTCGACTGCTTCGAGATAAAGCTCATACGTTGTTGAATATAAATTTTCTGAGAAATATGAATGTTGTTGCAACTGTAGCTTTTCTTCTATAGTTATTTTTGTCATTGCCAAGCTGATAGCTTCATGTACTAACGAGAATTTCTCCCAAGATTCTTTAAGAGCAGATAGGCGAGCGTGTACTCGTAAAGGTGTTACATTTGAATAATCTATTCTTGTTAAGATCAACTGAGTTAGCAATTAAATCCTAAATAATGAGTTGTTGCTGTAACCGATTCTCGATATGATTGAGTCTCATCTTTCCGCCCGCCGAGTCACCATGACAGTCATCGAATATTTATTGTTATAAATAATTAATCAAGTCACATAAAAACATCCGATAATTTACATCTAAGTGAACCGAAATTAATATGCATCCACTGGTTGAAGACCTACACAAGCCTTAATTGTATGTGCGTATCTTATCGAATATTTCACAATGCGTATTTCCAACATTCTATTTTTCACAATAACTTTTTAAAAAATTTTTAATGTAACGGACCATATTCACTAATTTTGTTTATATTCACACTGAACATGACCCGATAAGGGTCGAAACATTTGTAATACATAATTATTTTATTGTACATTATATATTTATATTTATTGTACATTATAATTGTAATGTACATATATTCAGCAAAAACATCTAGCTTGTGCACATAGCTTTCTTTTATTTGATAATAAATAACGTTAGATACGCAGATCTGCATCGTATTACAAAATACAAAACTACAGGCTAAGCATCAGGAAGCATATATCATCGAACGCAAAATTCACAAAGAAGATAAGATTGCAAGTCAAAATTTATTTAACCTCACAAGGACAAATATTCATGTATGAAAGATTAAATACACATCATATGGTTATAAAAATGATATATAAAAATCTGTTAATGCAAGACAAGATAAACGAAAACATGAACGCGGAAAATCTATTAAGAAAATGGTGGACACAAGATATTCAAATGCTCTCCAAATTTTTGGATATGAAAGTAATGTTCATTGGATATCCTAATTAATTTTTTATTATAATATAATATTACATAATATATACGCACGCACGCAATTATCTCTTACAATTAGAGCTTCCAATCCCGATATATTTCGAAATCCCGAAATCTCGGGATTCTGACTGATTTTAAGTATGCTTTGGGATCGTAATCTCGATGCCTTGCGAAGCGAGATATTAATCGGGCAGAGTAATACTTTTATCTATCAGATTCTTTCATTTCGTGCAAAAACGCAATCGAATAAGCATAATTTCATCAATATTTGTACTGGTGTAACTAACTCAACAATTATCAATTTTATGTCATAAAAATTAATGATTTTTTTTTTTGGTTCTCGCACTTGCCATGTGTATCAAGAGCTGCGTTTCGATATTCACTGTCAGTACTGAAAATCTATATATATAGTGTACGTAACATGCACTGTAGATTTTCAGTACTGACAACGAATATCGAAATGCAGCCAATGCTTCGTTCCGCATCAGAAGTTTTGAAACGTGAGATGCTTATTCTCATAGCCACTGAAATATAATAATACTGGAACGAGCGCGACCCTATGAATAAGTGTGATCCGAGAGAGAGCGTCCAAGGTGGTATCTTTAGCCTTCTCTAAGCTATACTACGCA
>JANQDE010000210.1:90418-116971 GCA_037157785.1 Cephalotes varians
GGTCGCGCTCGTTCCAGTATTATTATATTTCAGTGATTTCAGTGCTCATAGCATACACTAGCGCAACTATGTATGTGCTGTACAAAAATAAGACCATGTATGTGTACTGTGTAAAGCATAAGGCTGGATCCTCATGCAGACTCTGGCGCTTTGACACCGAGCGCTGATTGGGTAAAGTGTTGTTTTTACTAGAAACTCTCTAGAAAATTTTTACTAAAACAACATTTTATCCAATCAGCGCTCGGTGTCAAAGCGCCGATGTCTGCATGAGGATCCAGGCTAACATAAGACTGCTGAACTAAAGATCTATCCAGACAAACTTGCATAGCTGTATAATCATAGCCAAAATTAGCCAATTGCATTTTACATACATTCTCATGATAGAAATATGACTGGATAATTTTCATCACGATTATGAAGCTATTTCAGTTTGTCTGCCCAGTAAACAAAAATGGATTGAAATGAATTGAAAATTTTAATTTATTTTAATTTATTTGAACAAAACTCGGATTGAAAAAATAGCATTTACATCATTTCGATCCTATATCATGGATTAAAATGAATTATATGACCCGAGTAACTTTTTTTGGATTTAAAAAATAGAAATCATTTTATTTCAATCCCGCGTGATAGATTACAATGAATTAATGGTCTGCATATTTTTTTTAATTGAAAAGAATAAGAATCGCTTTGTTTTTATCTCTTTATGTAGATTAAAATTGATTCTTAAAAAATCGGAAACCTTAATTGGCTAGAAATGGATTCAAAAGATCAGAATCTATATTTGATACGAACAAAACGAATTTATTTCTGTCCATTTTAATCCATTTTCGTTTACTGGGTGGATAGGTTCTATTAAACATCTGGCATAAAGTCGTCATATTGATTTACATAAGATTCTCATTGGTCCAGCGGTCTTATGCTTATGCTATACGGGTGGTGCTTGATTGGACACAAACCATTCACAGCGCTTGAACAGTGGAAAGCCTCTAGGCACCAATCGTTGTGATTGGTGAGGTCCAATAAAAACGTCCCGTTTGACCACGTTTTGATTGACCACAGCCACTCACAGCAGCCGGTGCCTAGAGGTTTTCCACTGTATAAGCGCTGTAAGTGGCTGGTGGGCAATCGGGATACTCCCATGTTATAGGCTGGATTCCGTAAAGTGCATATGCACGCATTTTGTTACACTATACATGACATGAACTATAGACAAATGCGCGCATATATGCTTTACGGAATCCAACCCAGTTATAATATATATTTCATGTAGAATGAGCTTAAGATATGTTTGAGCTATGATAACGCATGCAGCAGTACATCGACCAAGGTCCAAAGGTCCTATTCTTGAATTTATTTCACATATGATACTCTACGATGACATACTATAGTAAATGTAATGTATATAGGCTGTATTTTGATATTCACTGCCAGTACTGAAAATCTATAGTATACGTTACGTGCACTGTAGATTTTCAGTACTGACAGTGAATATCGAAACGAAATATCGAAGTCATAGTATATTATAAGATTTCGTGTTCAAAATAAATTCAAGAATAGGGCCCCTGATCTGTCGCACGACTTTTGTTTATTTTAGATTAATAAACAATAGATTTCTTTTTAACAAATTACGGGCATTTTTTACAAAGTTACTTTAATTTTTTAGAGAATCCCGATCCCAAAATTGCGATTGTTATCTCTAATGCCGAAAATATTGAAATTAAAATATTAATTTGATTGAAGTCTTATTCACAATATTATCGATCTTTTCTTAAAATTCTTCAAAATTCTTTCAAGGACAAAATATTTTTTTATTTATTCATTAATTTTTTTTGTTAGTTTGATGTATTACATTACATTATAAAATTAAGTTTTTTTATGACGGAAATTAATTTTTATAATAAAAATATAACAAAAATTTAAATAACAGAAAAACATTTGGAAAAACATTTAATATGTAAAATATTTGAATATAAAATTAGTTAATCAAACAAACGTTATACTTCAAAACATTTTTCACTTCATTTTACTACAATATATTGTAACAATTCATATTTATCTAATCAAACATATAGCAATTTCTATCGAGCATGTCTATACATTTGTTTTACCAGAACTACAAATTCAAAGAGAAATCAGCCATTGTTTTGAAACTATATCTATCAATTCGATAGCTTTACATGCTTAATGTTTAATTACTTTCTAATTTCTGATTAAAAATTTCATATATATAGGAGTTATTCAGATATCGTTTGTAGGACATTTATCCCATACACACACACGCACACGCGCACGCGCACACGCACACGCACACGCACACGCACGCACGCACGCACGCACACACACACACACACACNACACACACACACACACACACACACACACACACACACACACACACACACACACACACAAGATGTCTTATAACTCTTAATTAATATTTCGGGGAGTGGAAAAGAAATGGAATTTTGAATTAAAAGTTCTTTTCCCAATTTTAGTTTAGATCAACAAATTTTAATAATTCGACAAATAAATAAATAAATAAGAATAAATTATAGTTTGAAATTTATCCAATTTCTCTGATTGTTTTTTATTCTTATTTATTATTTGTTTAATGTTTAATTCAATTATTTAATCCATTTGTTTAATTCAGTTATTTCCATAGTTGACCTAGCAACGAAAAACTAACTATGGAATGTTTGTCATGGATGTAAAAGATTATTTAAAAAAAAACAATCAAAATAAATTGTAAATAATTTGTTTAAACTTCTTCAAAAATTATTTGGACACATGTCATGCATGATTCTTACATTTTTTTTCGTAGAAACCGATAATAGAGCTATCAGTTAAATTAAAAATCATAAATTTAAAAAAACATTTAAAATCAGATTTTTTAAGAAATTGTTTAAACAAATTGCTTGTAAACAATTTATTTTGATAATTTCTTAATGTTATCATCGTATAGCTTTTATGTATTTTTTTCTCTTACAATTCAATGGCACTATCATTTTAAATCCGAAATTAACGAATATTTTCGTAAATAATTTAATCTACGTAATTAATTTAATTCTCAATCATTTTTTACCTTCTTATTATTACTTGAAAAATTTTTTCTTTCAAATAAAAAAAAATTAAGTAAAACATTTTCCTTTAAATCTTTTACTTCTTTTTTCTAAAAAAAGAAATTTTTCAAGTTAATTTATTTTTATTTATCTACCTATTTATTGATTTATTGATTTATCTATTAATTAATATGAAAAATTAGAATAAAATTTTAATCGGGAGAATGTACAGTAAACGCGAGGAGCTCCATAGCATGCTACACTTTCGACTGGGCGCGGTTTGATTAACTCGTTAATAACTCGGTAAATAATGATCTGAGTCAAAAATGAAAAAAAAAACTTTTAGTTCAAAATTCCATCCTCTTTCACTCTCCGAAATAATATAATTAAGAGTTATAGAACACCTTGTACATGTATCGTACAAAAAGATATATAAAGACATATAATATATACAAAGATATATACATGTATATCTTTTTACAAATAAATCTTTATGTCTTCTTTTAACAGTTTTGTAATAAAGCTCAATATACGGATTATCTGGGGGATCATCCTGAAATAAAGCAATTGATCGCGGATTATATCCAGACTATTCTAGTTGGTAATAACTCACTGGATAAACTTTGCACTCAATTTACTTCGATAAACGATATTAATTATCCAATTTTTCACCAGTGAAGCCTGTCAATGTCATAGACTTCACGGTACAACACTTCAAAGCATTTTCCCGAGAATTGAAGGTCTGGGATATCACTAATATAATGGCAAAATCTGATATTGACACAAATCAGCATCTATCAAGATAATTTGACCCTGTGACTGTGGGATCTGTACGAAATGCAAAATTTACAACTTGATAAATTATTATTTGGATAATATAAGTATAAATAAAGTGCCTAAAAGAGACACTAACTTTACTATATTCACAGTTTAAAATAATTTATAAAAATTAATAACTATGTATTTTTTCATTAATTTTTACCTTCTTTTTCTAGAAACATATCCTTACAGTTCAAACCGTTAAATAAAAAAAATAAAAATGTGCGTAAATAAAAAACAATTGTATAATTCATAAATAAAATACAATATTATTCTCTTCATTCAAACATTGGTTATGCTTAGCAAAAAAAGTAACTTTGCTACTGTTGTAAGATTCTTTAACTGGTTTATACATTTAAATAGAAACTAAATGAGGAACTAAGAACAAGAACCAATTATATTAAACAATTGCAAAGCTTCTTTTTTTGTTGAAGGCAATTAATTGCAAGAACTTTCAATTATCTCATAAAAATCTTTTTTGTTGTTTTTTTGTTTACAATTATAATTATAACATCAAGAACAAAAACTCATATAAGTTTCTGTTGCTTCATTTTTAATTAAAACTTATCTGTTTATAAGTAATTTTAACCTATTTATTTTATAAAAAATTTGTTCATACACACAACGCACATATTAATGCAACATAATCTTTGCTACATCAAAATATTTGGTTGAAATTGATACTAGTCTATTTAAAGCTACAAATTACATATGTCACATAATAAAGTACAACTTTACCTTCATCATTTTCTGCCAGGTGTCATCTCTTTCTGCGAATTGCATATCACACAATTTTCCTGAAAAATGAAGAGCACTGTAGTAATCCATCAATAATAAAATAATATAAATCAAATGGATGAAATATCATACATACAATCAAATCAAAATTAGGTAGGCAATCTTCGTGAAAACAATGCTTACAATAAAATACAACCATATTCCGCGGTTCTGGAAAAAAAGAAGGTGAATTATAATCATATAATTAAAACTATATTTAATTTAAACTAGTTACTTATATAAATACCTCTTATAATTATCTTCCTATGGCAAGCTCCACACATTTGATCATCTACAAAGAAAATGATTTAGTAATAATCTTCTATTAGATCATAAAAAATAACTCATTAATCCATTATATTTGTTGCTGAATAAAGAATCTATTAAAATGTTTTACATAACAGATACAATTAACATGATTTTTCGAATAGTTCTTTAAAAGTTTTCTGAAGTCAATGATTTTTGTTTTTTGAAATCGATTCTAAAGCTGCTTACCATCGACAAATATGCCCTTTTGATGACAACGAACAAGTCGTTCGTGAAGATTGAAATAATCATTAGATAGTATTTTCTTGCAACCTTCTTGTACAGATACCTGCAGATTGTAGTCGCACATCATTTTAACCAATGCTTTCTTTAAGCCTGGAATTTCCAAAGTAGGTTCTATTCTTTGCACCATAAGTCTAGGATCAACATAAGTGCCGATTTTTTGAAGGAGGAATGTAATAGCCGCTGAAACATATAAAAACTATTATTTGAATTAAACTTTAAATTCAAGAATTAAATGTTTTTCAAAAACATGATTTGATTCATACCAGGTTTGTCAAGTGAGTAATTAACTAGATCATTCCACAACTCTTCATCATCATGTTCCTGACAAAATGCAATTGCACTTTCCATATCATTGAGTTCTCTCGTCATGAGCGCCAAGGCTTCCGAAGTGTTTCCGATTCTGCCTAGCAGATACACCATTTCTGGATAAAATCGACGCTGGCTACAAATATCCAGAGCCTGTTGTATTGGATAATTATCAGAGCGACGTAAAAGCGGTAATAACTTGTCTCTCGAATAATCAGCATACAGTCGTACCAGAAGACCATGGTACTTGCCCTTTGAATCTTTTGTGTCTCTCTTATCTAATGCATCTAGATACTAAAAAGAAATAAAATTATATAATTAAATCATTATTTAAAATTAAAACTCCTTATTTTAGTAATATTTAAGAAAAACAAAATTATAGAACAAAATTATAAAATATAATTATATACCATGAATATTGCATGCGATTGAATTATAATATATTAAATGCTTTTAAATATATGCATATTTCTCATATCAAAATATAAGCATTATATCAATTCATTACCAAATATAAATAACGATGATTATGTTGCAATTTTTGTACCACCACGTCAGATGGCACTCTGTCCTTCTCCAGAAAAAATTGTATAGCACGTTCTGTGTCCAAATCCATCAAACCTTCGATCATGTCGTATACTGAATTATATAACTGATATTTTTGAATCAATTGGAAGACGTCCTTGTGTCGCAGTTTCAAATACATAGCAAGCGCTTTATCGTATTTACCGTCATGGATGTATAAAATGGCTAACGCTTCTAATAATACATTTTGTCGTTGATTGTGAATCAATAAATGCTCTAATACGCCATTAACTACCGCCGCCACTGTGTATAAATTTGGAGACCATTCTTTGACTAATTGCAGGAAACCATCAGGATCTATTTTTAGATATTCATACAGCACCATTTCATAGATTAGTGGATCAAGAATAATGTCACCCCGAGGCAAGTAGGACGAGATTGAACGCAGCTGATGTACTCTGGCGAATTTGTAAACCTGTTTCAACAAGAAAAAATGGTTTAAATCACATCAAAATAAAAAAAAATTTATGAATTTGAATGTAATTGCAAATAGCTATTATTCACAAAATGGATACTATAATCATTTTGCGTTATGTCTCTTACCTCTTCTTCCCATAATTTTTTATTCCGTCCTAAAACTTTGAGGCAAAGTTTTCCAGCTTCATCGTATTTTTCACATGCTAACAAATGATCCAAATAAATACGCCCCACATCTAAAACAGTGTGTCTTTTGCAATCCTTGCTATTGTTTGTTGTTACAACTTCCAAAGCTTGTTCGAACTTTCCATGGCTCAATAGCCATTCGATTCTGTCATCCGTATCATATAAACTGGCCACTACAATATCCTTTGGACTTACAATGAAAAATCTGTAAATAATTTTCGTATATGAAGAACAACATCAAAGAAATCTTAGAGATCTTTTAATATCAAAAATATAATTAAACTTAAAGAATATACAGATAAGTAGAGAAGTGCCCTAAAATGATAGAGACTGGATCTTGATGTCTAATAATATTTCTATGTAAATTTTAAATATATTTTTCAGCTTTATGAACTGCATGCTGATTATTGTCAGAGTAGAAACGCAATCATAAACTGAAGTTGGAATAGTAATATCATAAATTAAATTGAACAAAATTGAACAAATTAAAAAATATATTCCAAAAAATAAAAATAAAGTATATTTGAACTCAGAGCTATATTTTTTCTCATTTTATGTATGAATATCAGACAAATTTATTTATAATTTATTACATACTAATATTCTATCGAAAAAAATTATTGTGTTAGAATATAAGCTGTAAAGTTAGTTAAGTATTCATAGGCGAATTACAAAATAATTACGAAAGTGGCAATCATGGAGAAATGTTAGGACTGCTAGGTGTAAGAACAACGGATTCTGAGATCACAAATGAAGTTACATAAGCAATTTAATATTGATGCTAATAATCATCTTTAACACCGTAAAAAATTTATTGTGAAAAATATCACTTCAGCCAGGTCTTAAAATACAGTTCTAAGCTGAAGTTGAAATATATTATATAGATAAGAATCAGGAAGAATTCGAAATTCGCCGAATATGAATTAATTGTTCTAATATGACGCCACACACATTATCCCAAATTTTAAAACATCAATTTTATGACATTAATTTTACCTACCTGTTTTCCTCCTTTAAACAATCCAAGTGATAATCATTACAACTATATTCCTTGTAACCGCGTAAGGTAAGTGAATTTGCACATATTACTGAGAAATCTTGATATTTTGGTTCAATCACATGTAAAGTCGGACGTTGATTCTTTCCATCTTCATCCAATTCTTTTAGGCATCCCAATAATATTAACTGACTCCTCAATGGTGCTATACCAGATATATAAAAATCTACTTGAAATGTTGACACTGAAAAATAAAATGCAATTACTTAAATGATTCTTCTACATTCTAAACATATACCATTATACTCCAAATTGAATCATAGGAATTTGAATCATTAACTCTAAAGATGATTCCAGATTTAAAAACGTGAAATCAAGATAAATAAACAAATTTATTTCAATGATCTGCAAATGTAAACGAGCTTAAATTTATGTCCACAAATACGTTCCATTTTTTTTGACATATCAAAGAAAAATTATTCACAATGTACATTATATTCATCTATAAGCATT
Source organism: Cephalotes varians (assembly GCA_037157785.1). Taxonomy (NCBI): domain Eukaryota; kingdom Metazoa; phylum Arthropoda; class Insecta; order Hymenoptera; family Formicidae; genus Cephalotes; species Cephalotes varians. Next base: position 98,633 of record JANQDE010000210.1, read on the forward strand.
TTATTTATAATTGTTTGTTTTTGTTACTGAATCCATCCTAATGTTTCTAACATTAAAAAGTATAATTGTATTCAAAAAGAGGAACAAGTACTTTATTGATTACCTGGATCCACTACAAACTCAGGCAAATCTCGATTGACCATTTCTTGCATAGTACGTTTCCTAATATGACAGATGCGCACAATATCTACCCATCCAATCAATAATGTCTTATCATCCGACCACTGCAAATTACATCGATAGTGTTCTGGTAATGCCCTGCATGAAATAATGTATGAATATATAAAATATAGTAAACAAATTTCAGTTCTAGGTGAATTAAATTTAGATAATTTATATCAATTCTTTAAAAAAAAAAAGTAATGAGTAATTCTTATAAAGTTCTCTTCAATTCACTGTTCTCTTTGCATCAAAACTTGTTTAATCTTGTAATTTAATCTTATAACATGTACAATGTTGTATAAATAATTTTTTTGTGTGCTTACTCTGTAGTACAGGACCACTTGATAAGTCCTAATGAACATCTAGCATCAAGATCATAGATTCTCACACCAGTATCAGAAGCCCATGCAACAAAGCGACCAGACCATGCAACGGATCTGACTCCACCTTCTGCTTCACAGAGTACCGTTGGTTTCATCCTGGCTAAAAAAGTCTTTTCGTAAAGCACTAGCTTGTCATCACCTATGATGCAAATATTTATTAATTAAAAGCTAAAATTAACACTTTAAAAATTACTGTGAACTTTAGTAAAAGATTATATCATGTATATTATTAAAATTTAAGACACTACCTGTAATAAATCTTCTGCCGCTCTTATAATTTGGATCAATCGCTATACTCTTGACTAGCCTACCCATGCTCATATTATGATTGTTCTCTGTACTATACAGTCCATAAATAAAAATCTTTCCATCATCACTGCAAGAGGCAATAAAGTCTCCATTGTAATCTATGGATATTTGATTGACTGCTACTGTATGTGCCTGTAGCATTTTAGATTTTATATTGTTTCCCTGATGATCTAGAAGGTGAATCATTCCCCAATGTGATCCCAGACAAAGAAACTAGACAAAGATAAAATAAAAACAATTTTATATTTATACATCCATGAAGTTAAAATAATATAAATGACTTAAAATTAAAATTCTATGATTATTCACAAATAAGTCTTACCTTCGGATGTACAGCAATGCAGCTAGCTGCATCATTTTGCAAGATGTGTTCCAAATCATTGCGTATCCTGACATACTTTAATCTAGGTTCTATTTCATCCATTTCTGAAGAATCAGAATCTTCCTGATTATTCTGTTCATCCTATAATCGTATATTCTGTTGAACAATCATTCTATACATGTATTACAATTCTTTGTGTTAGAAAAGATAAATAATAACTTTAAAATAAATTCTAAAAAAATTGTCAAAAAGTAAAAAAATAATTTGAGAAATGAACATGAAGAAATTAATACACTCAAGATAATTTTAGGAAAAAACATATTACACTAAAATATATAAAAATACAAATAAAAGTAGAACAGTAAATGTTCAACCTAACATAATGATGAGAAAACGTAAAAATTAAGAAAAGAAAGTAATAAATCATGATACTCTACTTTGCTAGTGGATTCCATTTCTGTTTCTCGTAGACACTATGACGAGTAAGAATTAATATTGTCAAAATCGTTTCAAAGTTCGGGGTAAGCTGAAGTGAGGTTAAAGGTCATTAGGCCCAGTGTCCACGATGCTACAAATCGGTCCGTGATCTCGGACGAAGAGAGGATTAACCAATCGCATTTGAATAAATCGATCACTTGGGCTGCGTTCCGATATTCACTGCCAGTCACTGAAATATAATAATACTGGAACGAACGCGACCCTATGAATAAGTGTGATCCGAGAGAGAGCGTCCAAGGTGATATCTTTAGCCTTCTCTAAGCTATACTACGCATGTGTGGTAAACGATAGTGGGGATCGTACAGTCTCGTTTTATAAAAGACGGTTACGTGTATCCAATAAACGTTACAAAGAAACTTTTGGCCAGATTGTACTAAAAAGAGACAAAGATACCACTTAAGACCCTCTTTGTCATTTCACGACACTAGCGCCCGCGCTCGTTCCAGTATTATTATATTTCAGTGCTGCCAGTACTGAAAATCTACAGTGCACGTCACATATACTACAGATTTGCAGTATTGGCAATGGTCGCGTTCAGCAGATTCAACTGTGCGGAGCGGATCCGTGAGCGCTCGCTGCTATTGGATGATCTAGGCTGCGGTCCACTTGACGCTACGAATGCTTCGAAGCATTCGATTGACCAATCAGAAGAAAGAATTTTACAAATTAACCAATCAAAAAATGCTTCGAAGCATTCGTAGCGCTAAGTGGACCGCAGCCCTAGAAGAATACACCAATAGCAGCGAGCGCTCACGGATCCGCTCAGCAATAGTTGAGTCTGCTGAACGCAACCAATGAATATCGGAACGCAGCCTTGGTCAATTATCTGACCGATGTCCCATGACGCGGAAATCACATAGAGATATGAGAATAGAAGACAGAAGGGAGCGAAATCTGCGATATCGTGCTAGAGAGAGAGAAGTAGCAATAAGGGCCCCAGTTGTTTCTCTCGCACGTTAGCGCTGATTGGCCGTGGCTCACATGCATATCACTTCGACAGCCAATCAGCGCTAACGTGTGAGAGAGACAACCGGGGCTTTTAATGCAACTTCTCTATCGCACATGATATCGCTCCCGCTTACTGCCTATACTTTCTGCCCTCTATTCTAAAGCGTCGTCTACAATGAGCAGTAGCAGTATGGATGAGGCTATAAGAGTAAGAAATTGACCAATCACAATCAACTGTTCTTCTTATATTCAACTGTGATTCGTCAATTTCTTACTTTTACAGCTTCATTCATACTGCTACTGCTCATTGTAGACGACGCTTAATATCTCTATGAGGCCGGTTCTACATAGAGTCGTAAGTCGCAAGCCGCAAGAAATTGACCAATCACAGTCAAATGTGAAAAGAATAGTCGATTATGAATGGTTAATTTCTTGCGGCTTACGACTTGCGACTCTATTGTAGAACCGGTCAGGCCGACATGGAGACCTAGGCTGTGTTCCGATATTACTGCCAGTACTGAAAATCTATAGTGCACGTAACGTATATTATAGATTTTCAGTACTGGCAGTAATATCGGAACACAGCTATAGTGGATGTCTGATTGGCTTTGATAGACAGAGAAGGAAGATCGTGCTATTATTCTGCCTCTCACTCCACGCGTGTCTCTACCCCCACCACCTCAATCAGCGGTCCAGATCTCCATGTCGACGGGTACTGCAACCATAAAGATAATATACATAGAGTACGTGAGCCCCCCGGGAAGATGATTTGTAGAAAGAGATGGAATATCGCTGTTCCATCTATCTATCGCTTTCTAACGACGCATGCGACGTTATTAATAAGGGTGCGGCTACACTATGCGCGTATTCGCGGTCATGATGCATAATTCGTGATTTGTATGTAATTTGTAAGTAGTGTGGAGAGAAAATTCGTATAGTTCACATTTGTCATTCATCATTCGCGCTGATTCGCCAGCGGAGCGGTTTTTCGACGAAATCAAAGAGCGCGAATCAAGCCATTCGTGTTGATTCATATGTAGCGCTACACTATGCGCGATTGTTCGTGCATCTTCGTGCTGGTGATATGACATTTCTTAACCAAAACAGTTGTTATAACTTTAAACAAGTTTAATAACTCGATTTACGGGGTAGAGCAATGCTTTCTTCCTATCAAATCTTTATTTTTATTTGAAAAGGCATCGATTAAGAGTATTTTTCAAAATTTAAGGTGAGGATATTTTCTATATTTATCACCGAGTGATTTGCGAAAAAAATAAATCAACACTGATTAAGTGATTTATACATTTATTTATAGATTTATATAATGGAATCTGAATGGTCAAATAATCGCGTTCTAGCGCTAATAGAAAACATAAAAGAATATCCGTGTTTATGGAATGCCAAGGATGAAGAATATAAAAATAAGAATAAAAAGTTAGATTGTTTAAAATGTTTGAGCGTTAAATATCAGTGTTCTCCAGATGATGTGAAAAAGAAATGGGCGAATCTTCTTCAAGTGTACAGAGCATGTCGTCGTAAAATAAAATGCAGTACAAAATCAGGAATAGAACAAAATGATGTCTACAAACCAACATGGTTTGCTTTTAATTGTATGAATTCGTTCATGGTAGACGTATACGTTCCTCATGGAATTTCAGATTCATTGGTAAGTATCAGCTTTTTGAGCAAAATTTTAAGTTAACTTATAGGTTAATGAACATAAACTTTTAAATATTATAGGAAAAAAATTACAAACTATAATTTATTTAATAAATAAGTTAACTTGTTAGAAAAGTTTTTATTAGAATATATTGTAGAAAGTAACTCATAAATGTAAAAAATTATACTTTTCTAATATCACATTTTTTAATTGTTCATATTTTAATTAATTTTATCAATACACTTATTGTGTATTGATAAAATTAATTAAATTATATTGAAAATACTAATTATATCACTACATTTAATGACTAATTTATTTAATATTAATATTATTAAAAACTATTATTAAAAAGAATAATTAAATCATTATGTCCTGCCATTCAACTTTGCCATTTGTAACAAAATATTCGGCAAATTCCTGACGTATAAGTTTTGCGTTATTGCATGGCCTTCTGCCTTGTTTCTCCATAGGAAAAAATGATGTAATGTTTTTAGTATCTTTTCTCCATGATCCATCAATCATTTTACCATTATTTTCAATGTCAAATGTTCCACAAGGTGTATAAATATCTCGAGATGTCTTGCTTTTTCTCAAAAAATTATGTAATAGAACACAACATTCTGTGACAAGTGTAGCTCTTTCCGATTTTAACATTATGGGTCTTTGTAACACGCGAAAAACTGCTGACATAATTCCGAATACATTTTCAACAATTCTTCGTGCTCGAGAAAGCCTATAATTAAATACTCTTTCTAGTGACTTGCTTTCATAACATCCATTAAAAGGAACCATAATATTTTCTTTTAATGGAAATGCATTGTCACCAATAAAGACATATGGAATGTATTTCTGTCTCATTGGTAGTGGTTCAGGTTCAGGCAAATGTAATGTACCATCTTCCAATTTTTTAAATAAGGAAGTATGTTGAAATATGCTTCCATCAGATATTCGCTTTTGACAACCAACATTACTATATATTACACAATAATCAGCATCACATAATACCATCAAAACGATGCTAAACATGCCTTTGTAATTGTAATATTCACTACCATTATGAATAGGTGATTGTATTACAACATGTTTACCGTCAATAGAGCCAATACAATGTGGAAAATTCCATTTTATTTCAAAATCATGTGCAATTTTTTTCCACTCTTCAGAAGTCACAGGAGTCTGTAATTAAATAAATAAATAAATAAATAAATAACTTGTGATTGCTCTGTTTACATGAAAATAATATTTTAACTATATAATTTCTGTATTTCTATTAACTATATAATTTCAATTATAACATATAAGTTGCTTTTATATTCTAGACTGAAGAAAAAGAGAATAATGAAGAAAATGGAACAATGGAAACATGTATGAATGTAGAGAGCATTGAATCTGAAGCTATAATCACAACCGATACGAGTGATGAACAGTCAACAATTAATAGTCAAGATCAGAAACATTCAATATTCTCAGAAAAATTATCGCAGGCCAAAAAGAGAAAATGGGAAGTACGGTCAATAATTGATAAAAGAGCTGATGAAGCTTACGCTTATTTAAGAGCAAAAAAGAAGAAAGAAGAAATTGCGGAAAAAAAACAAAAAGATGAATGTGAAATATTTGGAGAACTAATTGTAACTAAATTGAGAAGTGTTGATAGTTGTACTCGACAATTACTTATGACCGATATAAATAATATAATGTGTCAAGCAATTATACGAAGTACTCCTATGTTTCAATTTGATCCTTTAACACAAGCTAATACTTCTTTTCAATGCTCACTACCATCATATTCATCGCAAGTATCTCCAACTATTTCCAATTCACCTTCAATTACTTTTTCTACACAAATATCTCCAGTTTCTATTTCTAATTCATCGCTACTATCTCCAATTGATTCTTACACACAGTCATCGCAACCATCTGTCATTATTGTACAACCAAAGCAAACTTCATAAACGAACATATCAGAATAACCAATAAAAAATATCCATCAAAAATAATTATTTCTTTACACACAAATAAATTTTGATTAGGCTACGATGAAAAATAAAGTTTTTAAATATTTAGTCATTTTTAATAATGTTTAATAATCTTTAGTAATTGTTTTATATAATACAAAAAATAAAACTTGCAAAAAGTAATTTATAATATTTGAAATTTTTAATATAATCATCATTATCATAATATTTCTTGTATTATTTGGCCTCATAAAGTATATCATTTTTTTAAATATTTTAATTTTAATTAAGCAGTTAAAGTTTTTAAATTTAATTAATAATTTTTCTAGAGGCAATATGTATTAAGCCAATTCTACAACAAAATTGTAAGTTGTAAGCTGCAAAAATTGATCAAGTATCGATTCTTCTCACATTCGACAATGATTGGTCAATTTTTTACGGCTTACTACTTATAACTTTATTGTAGACCTGGCATAATATAAATACAATTTTATATTTTATTTCAAGTATGAAGTTTATTAATTTAAAGTAATATACCGTTATTAATTTGAATTACTAATATAAATTTAATTTTAAAAAATAATTCTTTTACTTTCTTTAACTAATGTTTTATTAAAATAAATTTGTATATTGTATATTGTAGTAAAATATGTGTATATTATAGTAAAATAGCAAAACTACAAAATTCTACGTACATAAAATAAAATTTTATTTTAAATACAAAATTAATTGAGAAACATTACCTTAATTTGAGTTAAAAGATTCTTCTTTAAAGCCTGACATACTTCATAGATGATGCGTGATATAAGTTGCGGGGAAATTCTAAATAAATAACTTAAATTCTTATAACTGTCGCCTGATGCCAAAAATCTCAAAGTTACAGCCAGTCTTTCTTTGGCCGATACAGGTTTTCTTAAATGAGTCGTTTGTTTAGTAATATCGGGTCCTATTAAATTATGAAGAAATTCAAAATCCTCTGCCGACATTCTACAAAAGTTTTCAAATTTTCCACTATTCTCCATCAATAAATCATTTATCAATATATTTCCATTTCTAAAATAAAAAATGTAATTAGAAATTAAATTAAATAGTATTAAATAATAGCATTAAATAAAATAGTATTTCAAAATAAAATCATATCCAAAATATATGTGTGCAATAAAGATAGAAATCTTACATTATAGATACGTTTTTATACAAACACATAATCTCAAACTATAAGCACATTAGCTTAAGCTAGTCTACAATAAGAAATCTACATGAAGAAAATAATCAACTATGATTGGTCATTTTTTACAGCTTAAAACTTACTATTACTACCCATTGTAGACTGGGTAGCTTTACACTCAATCTAAATCTTTTCTAAATTTTCATTAATATCTATTATCAAACTTTGCACACAAACATTATTTCATAATTTATCCATTATACAATTTTGATCATCAATCAAGAGATATCATCAATAAAGAGCTTTTTCATTACTTAATTTTAATAGCTTACCTCTTGAATAACGATATGGTCCACCATCTGCGTTTTCTTCTCTTTTTTATTTTTTGTTGTTTGAGTGATTGTTGTGCGAGTAAAATATAAATTGCACTTGCAGTTGCAACATCACTGTCGTCACTCTCTGTTATATCCATTCCGTCATTTTTCAATATTTCTCTCCATTTAAAAAATATTTCGCCAGTGTTACAAAACTTTGAGAATATTTTCAGATTTAGTTAAATATAAATCAATTTTGCGTCGAAAAAGAACTAAGCGAATCTTAGTTAAATCGTAATAAATAGGTTAGCTCGCGCACGATTTTGAAAATACTTGCGCGCATGATCGAAACATCACGAATTTACGAACTACAACGACGAATCACGAATCGCGAATGATTAATTATGAATCACGAATAATGTGGCGGATCCATTCTACTGAACAAAGAATTTTCATGAATTGCTACGAATCGTGAATTACGAACACTGAAATATAAGGTCTGTTTTTTATTTAGAATTTCCCCGCAACTTATATCACGCATCATCTATGAAGTATGTCAGGCTTTAAAGAAGAATCTTTTAACTCAAATTAAGGTAATGTTTCTCAATTAATTTTGTATTTAAAATAAAATTTTATTTTATGTACGTAGAATTTTGTAGTTTTGCTATTTTACTATAATATACACATATTTTACTACAATATACAATATACAAATTTATTTTAATAAAATATTAGTTAAAGAAAATAAAAAAATTATTTTTTAAAATTAAATTTATATTAGTAATTCAAATTAATAACGGTATATTACTTTAAATTAATAAATAAACATATTTATTTCACTTCAACTTATTGCACCGTGTGTACCAGTTCAGAGAGTGCAGGAATAAAAAACAGACTTATAATAATAATACTGGAATGTGCGCGGGCGCTAGTGTCGTTAAATGACAAAGAGGATCTTAAGTGGTATCTTTTTAGTACAATCTGGCTAAAAGTTTCATTATTATTAGATAAACGTAAACGTCTTTTATAAACGTCTTTTTACGAGACTGTACGATCCCCACTATCGTTTACCACACATGCGTAGTGTAGTTTAGGCTAGATCCTCATGCAGACACTGGTGCTTCGACACCGAGCGTTGATTGGATAAAGCATTATTTTATTGTTGCTTTTTCTAGCTATTTATCCCCATCGCCCATTTTTCACCAATCAGAGCTCAGTGTCAAAGCGCCGGTGTCTGCATGAGGATCCAGCCTTAGAGAAGGCTAAGCCTGGATCCTCATGCAGACACTGGCGCTTTGACAGCGAGCGCTGATTGGATAAAGTATTGTTTTAGTAAAAATTTTCTAGAAGGTTTCTAGTAAAAACAACACTTTATCCAATCAGCGCTCGGTGTCAAAACGCCAGTGTCTGCATGAGGATCCAGCCTAAAGATACCACCTTGGACGCTCCCTCTCGGATCACACTTATTCATAGGGTCGCGCTCGTTCCAGTATTATTATATTTCAGTGCGTTTACCACACATGCGTAGTATAGCTTAGAGAAGGCTAAAGATACCACCTTGGATGCTCTCTCTCGGATCACACTTATTCATAGGGTCGCGCTCGTTCCAGTATTATTATATTTCAGTGATCACGAATCATGAATCGCAAATCGCGCAGTGTAGCCGCACCCTAATGGCTCTGGCACACAGGACGCGGCAAAGCGGCAACGCGGCAACGTGGTGGAGTCCGGTAATCCGTGCCGGAGCCATTAGAAAGAAAGACGGTGAATGGCCACCACGTTGCCGCTTTGTCGCGTCCTGTGTGCCAGAGCAATAAAGCCCGTATCAGACTAGAGATTGGGATTGAGATTGGATTGGATTTTGACTAATCAAAGCAAAGTTCACTAAACTTGAGATTGATTTTCTTTCTTCTGATTGGTTAAGTACCAATCCAATCTTAATCTCAATCTCTAGTCTGATATGGGCTTTAGACTAACCGACGGTTAATTCCAATGGAATTATCCAATCACATTTGTCTTTGATCAGAATGAACCAATCACGGTTGACACTTTAACCATCGGTTAACTTAACCGACGTTGGTAAAAGTGGCCCTTAGGGCCAATTTCACCAACGTCGGTTAGACTAASCGAYGGTTAATTCCAATGGAATTGTCCAATCGCATTTGTCTTTGATCAGAATAAACCAATCACGATTGACACTTTAACCGTCGGTTAGCTTAACCGACGTTGGTGAAATTGGCCCTTAGTGACACAAGTCGACACAAACATCGTTCTGTCTTTCTTGGCATTCAATAAATAACAAAGACAGAACGATACTTGTGTCGACTTGTGTCATCAAATGGAAAGCACCCTTAGGCCGATATTTCATGTGTCGTACGACAAGGTCTTTCAAGCCTGTTGATTGGCTACAGGACAGAGAGAACCGACAATCTCTCTATCCTACAGCCAATCAACAAGCTTGAAAGACCTTGTCGTACGACACATGAAATATCGGCCTTAGATTCGATTGAAATTTAACCAATCAAAAGAAAGAAAACCAATATAAAATTTAATGAATTTTGCTTTGATTGGTCAAAATCCAATCCAATCTTCAGTCTGGCTTAATGTCGACAAGGGCTTAATGCGTGGTCTACAGCAGCGTCTACAATATGCGGAGTAAGATTGATTTAAGAAGTAAGAGTAAGGAATTAATCAATCACAGCTCTAGTTTCCACCGAAGCCTTTAATTCGCACCTAGTGCGGCGTAGGATCAAATTTAAGTCGATGGAAATGCAATAGCTCACTCTCATTCCCGTGGTCTATTGCATTTCCATCGACTTAAATTTGATTCTACGTCACTAGGTGCGAATAAAAGGCTTCGGTGGAAACTAAGCCACAGTTACATGAAAGTAGAATAGTTGACTGTGATTGGTCAATTTCTTAGGGCCAATTTCACCAACGTCGGTTAAGCTAACCGACGGTTAAAGTGTCAATCGTGATTGGTTTATTCTGATCAAAGACAAATGCGATTGGACAATTCCATTGGAATTAACCGTCGGTTAGTCTAACCGACGTTGGTGAAATTGGCCCTGAGGCCGATATTTCATGTGTCGTACGACAAGGTCTTTCAAGCTTCTTGATTGGCTGTAAGATAGAGAGGTTGTCGGATCTCTCTGTCCTGTAGCCAATCAACAGGCTTGAAAGACCTTGTCGTACGACACATGAAATATCGGCCTGAGACTTGCTACACCTGTTGTAAACCGGAGCTTATGGAATCGTGTGTAGAATCCGCCTTAACAGTGCTGCCGGCGTGCGGCCATTCGGCAAATCGAGAAGGTATCTCCTTTCCTTTCGCGTGAGTGTAGATCGGTTGGAGTGTAGATTCGTTACGCGTCAGTTCGTCTGGAACTGCTCGGATGGACATATTTGTGGTGGTGTTGTCGTGTACAGATTCTCGTGGATAATTTAATTCGATAGTTTCCTCCTTCCTGCGAATGCATACGAAATAAATGGATCAGTGCTTTTTGTGCCAATTCGTGGATTTAAATATGTCCATGGACACGGATTATACCTTCGTATCTATCATGGTGAGTGTTGATGATGCCGTGTCGATGATCTTCTAAGTGGCGATGTAACTGGCGCCGCGACGCGCTCCGAAATTTTTATGTGACATGGAGGAGTGTTTTGGAGGAGTGTCCGCGTAAAATCGTAGTAAATTTCTAATCATTTGATCGAGAGAAGAAGAAAAATTCATCCAAGATTAATCAAGATTTTTAAAATATTCAAAATGAATTGAGCGAAAACGAAAAATTTTTCTGATTATTGTGTCATTTCGACGAAATCATTTTGATGGAAATAATAGGAATGACAAGTATATATTTATATCTTTTTAAATATTTTCATAAATAGAGAGAATAATATTGCATTCAGAAAACAACAGTTGAGTGAGCGCTGTTGATATATTTTAGATTTAAAGACCTATTCTAATCATAAGCAACAATTATTCATTGAGGGTTCTCAGTCGTTGCGTTTTCTGAATGTAATCTATGTACTTTTGCTCGAAAAAATCATTTTGATTTTTGATACAAATATAAATTATTTTTATTTTATATTTTATGTATACATCTTTGGAAACAAATAAACAATTTATTTATTGCAAATGTTTATATGATTGAGAATATATTCAAGTTTTATTTATATGTTATATAATATAATCATTATTGATTCTTTATATGTTAACTTAATTTTCTTGGCTAATTTATTTAAAATCATCATTTTTTATATTATATACTATTTTTACTCTAACAACGATGTATCCAATCTGGAGACAAAGCTATTATAACTTATATCTTTAGAAGTGAACAGTTAAAAACAGAGTTTTTGGATATTTTATGCTGTAGAATTTATGTCAGATATTGTTATTAATAGTGTTTGAAGTCATTGATTATTTATTAAAAATTATATTATGTATGCAAATTATTAATTCAAATATATTTATTGAAGAATAAGTTTTATTTTATTTATAAGAGTTATAGATAAAAATAAATTAAAAATTGAAGATTTTCACTTGATTCCTATATAATTTTGAATTCTATAGTGTTTGAAATCACTGATTATTTATACTAAATTATTTAGGTTTAGCAAGATAAAAAAACAAAATGTTTATTATTTTGTAATAAAATTTGATTATTTTTTACTATTAACAATAATTAATTCAAACAATAAATCTAATTTTAAAAAATCTGATTTAAATTAAAAAAATCCTATTTAAATAAAAAAATCCAATTTTTTTAATCATGATTTTTTAAAATTTAAATTAGATTTATTGCTTGAATTAATTATTTTTAATAGTAAAAAATAGTCAAATTTTATTACAAAATAATAAACATTTTGTTTTTTACTAAGTTTACTAAATCTTAATTTAATATAAATAATCAGTGATTTCAAACATTATAGGATTCAAAATTATGTAGGAATTAAGTGAAAATCTTCAATTTTTAATTAATTTTTATCGATAATTCTTATGATAAAATAAAACTTATTCTTCAATAAATATAAATATATTTGAATACTTGAATTAATAATTTGCATACATAATATAATTATTTATTTACAAAAATGAACGCATACACTTAAATACTAAAAAACTAACTTGGCCGCCTTTTCATTTCCTAAATTTCTAAGTTTTGATTGCACGTTAGTGGATATTCGAGGAGCGCATTATCAGTGCTATTGTATCATTCTATCTTCCGTTCATTAGACATAAAATAAGGATAGAATGACATAATAGTGACATAATAGTGAATACGCTAATACGCTGATAGTGAGCTCTCGAATGCACCCTTGGATGCGTTATCCCCTATATACACGCTGTGAGGCAAGGTACCATGACCAGAAATTGACAGCTCTGAAGCAAGACTTTTAGAACAATGAAGTCGCAGCATGTGGCAATCTTGGAGACAGATATAGACCAGCATAACACGACCAGTGTTAGATACACTTAATTATAATGAAAATTAATAATTAAAATTTTAATCAAATACGATTTTTTACCAAAAAATTATTTGATTTAAATCGCGATTTAAATCACTGATTTGAATCAATTGATTTAAATCATTCCCTGGTTATTAATCACTTTTCGAAATAATTTTATGAATGAAAATCTTCCTTTATGACATAAAATCGATATTTTGTTAAAACACTTTGGTTTTGTTATTTGTTAATTTTTTCGTTGAATTTTTTCCTTGAATGAAGTAATTTAATCTAAGAAGTATAAATTATATATTTGATATCTAACTTTATATATACTTAATATTATATAAATTTTATTTTATATATATATATATATATTTTTAATTATGCAATATTGAACTAAAAATGAAAAAAAATCCAAAGTCCAAGACAAAAAAAAATACGTGATACATCTAAAAATATATCTTACAAACAATATTTGAAAAAAAAAATTATTTTCTAAAAGAACAGATACAAAATTAATCGCAACTTTACAATATTATGTATCAAAAGTTATTTTCATGCTCATAATATTTCACTTCTTTAATCTAACGTTTCATACATGATCTTTATGGCTGTGATTTACGCCTAATTGTGGAATTATTTCACATAAAAAGCGCATAAATTTGTTTTCTTAATTTGAAGGAAAAAAAGAGCTATTTATAAAATCACTATAAGTCATTCAACAGATTAATATCAATTATAATATAAATATGTGTGAAGAATTCAAATATGATACGCTATATAAGAAGAATTAAAATTGAATTGTGTTACGTAATTTACAATGTTGTAAAGTTATATTCATATATATATATATATATATATATATATATATATATATATATATATATATATATATANTATATATATATATATATATATATATATATATATATATATATATATATATATATATATGAATATAACTTTACAACATTGTAAATTACGTAACACAATTCAATTTTAATTCTTCTTATATAGCGTATCATATTTGAATTCTTCACACATATTTATATTATAATTGATATTAATCTGTTGAATGACTTATAGTGATTTTATAAATAGCTCTTTTTTTCCTTCAAATTAAGAAAACAAATTTATGCGCTTTTTATGTGAAATAATTCCACAATTAGGCGTAAATCACAGCCATAAAGATCATGTATGAAACGTTAGATTAAAGAAGTGAAATATTATGAGCATGAAAATAACTTTTGATACATAATATTGTAAAGTTGCGATTAATTTTGTATCTGTTCTTTTAGAAAATAATTTTTTTTTTCAAATATTGTTTGTAAGATATATTTTTAGATGTATCACGTATTTTTTTTTGTCTTGGACTTTGGATTTTTTTTCATTTTTAGTTCAATATTGCATAATTAAAAATATATATATATATATATAAAATAAAATTTATATAATATTAAGTATATATAAAGTTAGATATCAAATATATAATTTATACTTCTTAGATTAAATTACTTCATTCAAGGAAAAAATTCAACGAAAAAATTAACAAATAACAAAACCAAAGTGTTTTAACAAAATATCGATTTTATGTCATAAAGGAAGATTTTCATTCATAAAATTATTTCGAAAAGTGATTAATAACCAGGGAATGATTTAAATCAATTGATTCAAATCAGTGATTTAAATCGCGATTTAAATCAAATAATTTTTTGGTAAAAAATCGTATTTGATTAAAATTTTAATTATTAATTTTCATTATAATTTAAGTGTATCTAACACTGGTCGTGTTATGCTGGTCTATATCTGTCTCCAAGATTGCCACATGCTGCGACTTCTTTCTCTATATATATATATAATGCTATTGTACTTCAAATCAAGGAAATTATAAGATATTTCTATGTATATTTACTTATTTACATTTAAATTTTATCTTTCAAAAACAATTAAATAAGAGATTAGACAAAAATTTAAATATGCACCTTCTGATATTCACAACAAATTGTCAAATCTGTTAGGAAAATATATATTCTCAAGAGATAACGTAAATTAAGTTTAATTAAGTTTAAATTTTTTTAGCCTTGACGCGTTTAGCGCACTTTTAATTATTTATTGTGTTTTCACACATGTCGGTCTATATTCTATTTTTTAAAACACGCGCGTTTAGCATGCGTTCTTCTAATTATCATCATCGATTGTTGCGATAAATATCACCACATGTGGTCAAAATGGATAAGATGCTCGCCTCGGAAAGTCGAGAGGTCTCAGGTTCGATTCCTGCCTGAGGTGTTATTTTTCACAACAAATTTTTTATAATATTTGGGGAAAAAAGGGATTAAGATGCTTGTTATCATCATTATTATTAAATTAATTATTAATTTAATATTGTGATATTACTATTCTTGTTCAACTTAAGACTGTGTTTCAAGACCGAAAATTTATTCGGCGGGCAGTTTGATGAATTTGAGAAATATATATAAATTCACATAATAAACATTTGCACGAAGATCTAGCTTTTACTGTTTAGCGCACTTTTAATTTTATTTGTTGTGTTTTCACATATCGGTCTATATTCTATTTATTTTAAATTTTATCTTTTTTCTAGAAGAGATTACAATTAAAGATTATATAAAAGTTATACATTATATATAAACTGAAGTAAGATGCGAATTTGAATTTCAAGGATTACATTTTATAAAAAACATGCAAGAGATGAAACAATTAACTTCTATTTGCATCTCTTCTAAGTTATAAGGCTTCTCTGTTCTTTATGGCCTCTGTTATTTTGTCACTGCATTGGATTAAAACTTTCTATCTTGTTTTCGCCAAACTTCAAATATATCTATTTCATTTTTAATATGATATTGTACTAAATGTACACTAGCTCGGCTACAAAGAAGATCTTCCGGACGGCGCTAAATCTGATTTAGTTTGCATTAGTTTTTATTGAATTATATTTTTTTACGATTTTAAATATATTTTATATAAAATGAATAAAAATTGAATAAAAATATATTTCAGCTTTTACTTAATTTCTTCTGATTGTCTTTAAAACTAAATTTCTATAGATATAAACGCAGATATTTTAAAATATAATTTGAAGTGAAATACGATTACAATACGTATACACATTTATCTGTCTTTATATTAAATTTAGATTAAATATAAAATTTATCTAACTACATGATTAATATACATATTTCAAAATTGTAATATGATTTTATATGAATAAAATTATGATTAACTAAGTTAAAGTGACTACATCGTTTTATAAATCTTAAGAAGCTGTAAGAAAAAATGAACTTGATTGATAAATTGTCAAAAAAGTTACTCAGAGACAGACAAATATTTTTTTAAATTTATATTAAGAATTATTATGATATGCTAATCATCGGATTAGATGACTTAAGTCTAGTAATTTAAAGTAAAACATTATTCCTGTGAAATTAGCCCTTTATTTTTAAAAAATTTTATTTTAAAGTTCTGTGTAGATTTTCGATAGTTTCAGAGTTTCTGATAATTTTAAGAAATAGTTCTGGTCATTAAAGACATAAAAATGAAATTGAAGTTGTAGTGATTGAAATTGTAGTTTTGAGATACAAAAAAATTTTTGAAGAGTTCTGGGGGGATCTGTTGAGAATTCTAGATATCTCCCCCGCAGAGTTCTATCAAAAATCCTTATTAACAAAAACAAATTATTAAGAATTTTAGAACTATCGGAAATCTATACAGAACTTTGAAAAAAATTAATTAAAAAAAAATGAGGGACTAACTTCTCACGTGTGATGTTCTAATGTTCTATGCGCAATTAATTTATTAAGCAATATTGTATTATATTGTTAACATAGATAGAATAATTAATTTGATGAATAAATAATTGATACATGGAAAAAAAGAAGTTAGAAAATATTCTTTATGAATTATGTAATTAGAAATCTTGCAATAAGATGTTCTGCTAGTCGAAGTAATCACTGATTAAATTAATTGGAGTTCGATCAGACTCCAATAATGCTTCAGCTAAATTAACAATAAAATGCTATTATTATTCATGTTTGATATGAAACATCGTAATCTGATCGAGGATTCTTAGTATCGCTTATCTTTACATGCTTATGTCCCGATTGATTTCAGAAGTATTTAATCGCGTCTATTGCGAATAAGCTTCCATTAAGAGATTGAATTATGCTTCCATTTATTACACTGATACAGTTTTGCAAAAGCTTATAAAAAGCTTTTAAATTTATTTTACAAGCGATTGTACAACAAGCAGCGTTAAATAAAGTGATCAGTTATTGAAAAAATATTCAAGACTGTGCATCGAAAATGGAATATCGTAATATCGAGTTTTTAGTGCATGTTGTAAATAATGCATAAACGTGACATAAATAAATAAAGAAGCAAGAGTTATTTTATGATAGAAACGTGAGTAAATCTCATGGCGGATCTAAACCTGAAATACTTTGTATATTTCTTGTTATCAAAATAATCTCGTTATCGTTCAATGTCTTTTCTATCGCTGATTAAAATAAAAAATAAAATAAAATTTTGTTTTGCGACTGGTCAATCATCCGATCATTGAAAACTTATCATGTATATTAACGTAAGGACTTCTAATATCTTCTAATGTCATTAGCAGTAGCGTGTTTATTACAGCTCGGACCTACATAGATTACTTTATCAAAATTTGTTTTAAAGTAAAAGAATAAAGGACAATTTTGAAGCATTCTTGGGCTAATTTTTCATTTGTGCTGCTCGAGATTATTTCGGTCGTGTAACTTCTAAAATGAATGTTGGAGAAGATATACATTGAAATATAATCGTGATAATAGTATATATGTAAACACGCATATACACAACGAGAATACAGAGCATAAAACGATGACCCGGCATGTGGCGCACGCGCGTCTTTGCGAGTCGATAATGCACCATCGAAGCAGCCAGCACCAACACTGATTCTGCTCGATAATTTCCAATGCAAGCATTCCAAAATCATCGGAGAGGAAGGATTTCGTGTTTCTCCTCTTTTGCACTTTCGAATGACGCATAATATATCGCTGTACCATCTAGGAGTGATTCTCAGTTTTAGTATGTCACAAGTATCGAATAAATTAGGTCTGTACAGGTTGATTCAAAATCACTGAATGCTCATTTGATGAATTCTTT